>WBMW01005912.1:220606-344988 GCA_013396635.1 Penelope pileata
CCAGTTCTGGGGCCCCCAACACAAGAAGGATGTGGAGCTGTTGGAGCGGGTCCAGAGGAGGGCCACGAGGATGATCAGAGGGCTGGAGTACCTCCCCTATGAGGACAGGCTGAGAGAGTTAGGAATCTTCAGCCTGGAGAAGAGAAGGCTGCGGGGGGACCTGATAGCAGCCTTCCAGTACCTGAAGGGGCCTACAGGAAAGCTGGGGAGGGGCTTTTTACAAGGATAGATAATGACAGAACAAGGGGTAATGGTTATAAACTGGAAGAGGGTAGATTTAGACTAGGTATAAGGAAGAAATTCTTCCCTGTGAGGGTGGTGAGACACTGGAACAGGTTGCCCAGAGAAGTCGTTGATGCCCCCTCCCTGGAAGTGTTCAAAGCCAGGCTGGATAGGGCTTTGAGCAACCTGGTCTAGGGGCAGGTGTCCTTGCCCATGGCAGGGGGGTTGAAACAAGATGATCTCTAAGGTCCCTTCCAACCTGAACCATTCTATGATACTTGACAAATTTAATTTCCAGTCTGTCAAAAACTGAGGTGTAAAAAAATTTTTTAGAAGTCTAGTTTGTGTAATGCTACAAAACTCATGTTTGAAGAATGTAGCCTTGGCTGCTCTGTTCCTCAGCATCTATTGCTTTGAAATTGCTGTATGTACATAAGTTGCTCCCAAAGTAATGCCTCCTGTTTATTTCCATGGAAACTACAACAGATACAAAGAGCACAATAACACTATTTGATAGAGCAAATTCTCAGCTACAAAACACTATTTTTCAACATAGTCATCACCATTACCTGATTTGTGCAGGTGAGCTGGTGGAGATACTCTTCATTTTGTGGTGTGACAACTGTGCATGGCCATCTGGAACGTGGCTTTTCTTTCGCGACACTGTCGCCACTGCTGAAATGCACCACCACCACTTTGCTGTGCTCACTGTTTGGTCTCCATCAACATTCAGCAAGCATCAATGAATGTCAGTGGGTGCCATTTGTCCCACATGGAGGAATTCAATTCCACAGCTTTGCTTCATCTGCAGTCCCATATCAGACACCATTTGGTCTGAGTGCCCCTCTACTGCCATCTGTCTCAAGGAAACAAAATGGAACAGAATATTGGTGGGAAGGTTCAACATCTACTGCCATGCCACCAACATTCATCTCTGACATTTTGGGCCAGCAGATTAAAATAGCAGGCATAACTTTCAGAGGAGCCCTCATGTTTATTTGGAAACAGTGCTCTGTGACAAGTCACTAATTAGTATAGCCCGAATTGACTCAAAAATTAGAGTTGTATGATCATCATGAGTAGAAACTGCAGCTGGCTCTCTAGCTTATGCAAACTTTGTTTTGCAAATATCTCATAGTGACAACAGGCAGTAACTGATCAAATTATTCATCAGTAGCTGCGAAGAGTCCTAAATTGCTCAGTACCGAAGTTCCTGCAGGATTACTTATAATTTGAACATTCACCTGACACTCTTTTAGCTCATGAAGCATGGGATACTTCAGTATTAAGAAAAAGTATTTGTAAGTTGAAGCACATTTACATGTTGGTATTTTGTGGCTTCTTAGCTCTAAAATTTTAATATAATCTCATAAAGAACATTCTAATTCAATTTTTTTTATTTAGATTATGATTCAAGAACTATCTCCAGATATTTGCTGGCACCTGGACCCTCCTGAAGATTTATGAGAGAATGCAGAGAGAATTTAGAGAGTGTAGGGAGCTAGTATTTTAAGTGGCATGGGCTTACCAGAGAAGATAGGGAAGATTAGCATTTCTAGATTTATCTAATGCAAGGCAGACCATACTCAAACTCACATCTCAGCAAGCAGAGTCTGTGTGCTCATAAAAACAGGGGAGGGTGTCTGCGAGACAGAAGATGAGGTAAATAGCAGGACTATGGATAATGCTGGCTTTTGGTCATTGCTCTTTTGATTTCTAGATGTATCGTACTTTCCTGGTCACAGTTTTTCAGTGCATTCAACAATTGTCTGCTTTTCTAGGCAGTGATTATTGGTTTACTAATCATTCACAAGTTACCAAGAAATAAATAGCCTCATAAACTTAACTAATATTTACTTTGAGATAATGCAGGAGAACTTGCCCCATGGGAGGTAAAGTAAGAAAGCATGCACACAGTAGTGAAGGTGGGTGTGCTTGCAAATCTGCAGATAAGGACTCAGGAATAGAAGTGGCCAGAAGAAGTTGAAATGTTTTAAATGGACTATTCTAACTTTTCAAATTAAAGAAAAGCACAAAATCATTCTAGTTTCAACAAAAATGGTCTGTAGTGGATTCAAATCAAATCATGGCTTTAATTTTTTCCAACGTGTCATTTTATTCTAAGTTCTTTGCTACACTTCGAGATTTTTGCTTTCAAATCAAATTATTTCCGTTTAATGTTTGTTCTGAGTTTTCCCGTGAGCTTCCGCATTACTTCCTGTGTTCTTTGATATTTGGGGTTTGCGTTTTTTTATAAAATTACAAAAAAAAAACCTGATTTAATAATTAAATTCATTCTTATAGTCTTTATAGCGAACATTTTATTTGTGTTGGTTCTTTTTCTTCCTATTCTAGGACAGCATAACATATAATATTGGCAAGGGTTAAAAAAAAGAAGAAACTCTGTACTTTGGCATGGTAGTCCAATTTTCAGAGTACAGTAATCATTATGATGGATGTGGGAAGAGAAATAATGAGCCTCTTTGCTTTATTTCTTTTCAGTCCAGCTCATCTTTCGGGGTGGAAATCTCGAAGCTTTTCAGTCTAATCATTCTTCACATCCCTCCTTGATAAAATTCTCAGCAGTCAACACAGATTTAAGAAGAAAAAAAGATGCTGCCTGTCCTGTTTCTCAACATTTGGAAAGTTTTAAGTAGTATTGCAGGTGGGAATATGGTCATAAATGTATTTTATGTTTCATAATTTCTCTCAAGATTTTAAAATGAAAAATGTAATGTAGATTTTAACGTCTGAAAATCTTTTGGAGTCCTTGAAAAAACAGTGAGGCAAAACAGAGCATACAAACTGCATTTTCCTTATACAGCTAAGATTTGTGTGAAATGAGGATTTGCTTTTTGATTAAGTGCTCACAGGTAATTGCATTTACAGTGCTGGAATGCTGTGATATGCTACATTATATCATAGAACAAATTCAGAATATTCGTAATCTGAGTGCTGAAAAAAATACAGAACTCAAATGAAAAGGGAAAACACCCAGCAATCTCGGAAAAAGACAGGTCCAGATTTGGATTTGTCATTTAACCTACTTAATTCTAAGTCTAAGGGACTTCTAATTCTGACTGTCATCCAGGAAAAAATGTGAATTGCTCTTTCAAATAAAAAATGTTCCTGCTGCTTTTTCAGTGGATTGTTAGGTACAAGCTGAGCTGCTACGGTGAAAGAGAAAATTGCATTTTTAAGGTCAAAACACCAATGCAGAAGTTTACCTTTCAGAATCTATATATAAACACAAACAATAAGATGCTACATTATAAAAGCGCCATCATATAATAAGCTTCCTGAGGTTGGTAACTGGCCCACTGCAGCTTTTCTTCCCTTGAAATGCTTTTAGCCCTTAACCCACCGGGAAGTGACAGGTTGGCATTTGGAAGAGGCCTTTATCAAAGGAACCTGCTGTTACCTCTGAACTTGATGCTGCTATTGTTAGTTACAAAGGAGGCTGGATACTCTCACAGCTAATTGCTGCAATCTGTCATCTCTGAGATTCAGGGACTAGGTTTCCTTCAAGAGGGTGTTGGTGTTCCCCCAAGGCCAGCCGTGGATCATGTCTCTCAGAGGTCGGAGCCTGCCAGCAGTGGAGTTGGATCACCACAAACGTTTTGTGGCTCTGGGATCTTCTGGGCCCTCAAAAGGCAGTTGCCAGAGAAATAAGCAGCTCAATTTTGATCATGACAAAGCCTCTGGTGAAGCTGATGCCAGTGAGAGAACAGAGATGAGATGAGATGAGATGAGGGGCTGCAAAGGCTTTGAAGCAACAGGCACAGGTCTGAGGGCAGAGGCAGGCTGGCCCCTCATTAGGACAGGAGGAATTGCATGGAAAGATTATGGCATGGGTCAAGTCGGGGAAAGAAGTGGTCAGGGACTATCCTGTGGTGTTCTTGGACTTTTTTGAACCATATGGTTACACAAGACAGGAAGGAGTGCTTACTGGGGTGGGAAAGGCCCAGTAGGTAGGGCTTTTGCTGGCATTTGGGACATCCAGCACTGCAGTCCCCAGCTGGCTAGATCAGGTCAAAGTCTCTTGCCTGGATTTCCACCAGACAGAGTAAGAGCCAAAAGCATTAGATTAGCTTTTCTGTTGAGTGCATTTTACTTTGTATATGTAATTAAATATTCCTTGGTCTGTGGAGTCTGTAATAGGATTTGCCTTACACAACACAGACATCCGTATCTCAGATAGGGTTTCTGTATTAGCTAGAGGAGATAAATGAAATCTTAACAGACGATTCATCAGATCTATTTTTAGGTGTAGAGGATGTTAGCACCAACAGAATTTAGGGAATTGGGAGCTCATGGTTCTGTGAACTGAGCTTGGAAGGCAGGTACTGCAAAGGACAACCTGGGAGGCTGCATGATACCTCCAGCCAGGGGGGGCTCGGTGTGATGCTTGTATGGATACTAGTCTGTGAACTGAACATCAGTCCTTATTTGCTGAGGAAATTTAAGTCCTCTCCAGGTGCCAAGCTGCCAGCCAGCCACAATACTTTATCCCCAGTTTCGGTTCTGCTCCAAACTAGCAGGTTTCTGACACATAATATCTATTGACAAGCAGAAGTTCCTGAACTGCAACTGAATAACCATGCATCATCTGTATGCTAAGCAGATGCGCATGGAATTCTGCAGAAATGTGAATGGATGTGAAAAAAGTCATAGTAAATAACAAAATAAGAAATGCATAGGTCTGCTGGCCTGTCCAAGATATAGTTCACTGGAGGGCTGATTTCCAAACCTGCTAGCTGAAATTGACAAAAGGTGAAGGGAAGAGAGATGGCTTTTAGCCGCATAAGCTGAGAAAACTTTTTAGTATCATACATAGAAAAAAGGAATAACTTCTGTGTGCACAACTGTGGTTTTAATATAAGCCCAACTGATCACTCTTATCAAAGAAGTGGTGAAAACTGACTGCAACTGCACACTAGCCACATTCTCAAGCAGCATCAATCTCTGTATCTGAACATCTCACGTGACTTCAAAGGAAAACATAAAACCTTCCTCCCTCTGCATCATTTATAGGGATTTGCTTTGGGTTTTATTTTTTCAACTAAAGGCAATTATGCTGGAAGGTCCACATCAAAGAAAATGCCAACCTTAGGCCTTTTTGCACTATCCAGGACAGGGAGTGCAATGGATATTCATCTATTTCGGGTATCCCATCACATGCACTGGCCAGAATATGTTTCGCAGTATTAATGGTGGCGAGGTTAAAGTCTGGCTTGTCTTAGAAAAGCTGGATATCATCATAACCAGCTGTTCTGATTTGCTGACTATTTATTAACATCTTTTGTAATTATGCATGGCAGATTTCACGAGAACACAATCATACAGCTTGTGTAAATTAATGACTTCAATAAAACCTGCCTAGGCTTATGCAGTTAGCTCCTTTGTTAAAGTGTGTTTCTCCCGTTAAAATATTTAGCTATTCCAGGCATATGCACCCTCTCAGGCACAGGCTGTGCATGTTTTCTGTGCTCGTTCTGCATGAGAAACTCTCATTGACCCACATAAAGGCTCAGTGCACGGGCCGTATGCTAAGAATATGGAAATTGCTTTGAGAATATGTGGATTTTCCATATCCCCGTCATAACTGCAGGATGGATGTCACCGTTGGATGGTCTCTTGCAAATGGGTAAACCTGCATCACTGAAGTCAGTGGAAGTTCTTTCTCTGAATAAATGAGAGAACATTTTCATTCTTATTGCCCCTTGAGCTGCTCTTGGCTGCTTCTAGTTCCCCTGTTCAAGGCTGGTGTGCACAGACCTGTAGTATTCTCTGAGATCAGATGTCCCAGGTGAGGGTCATCCCTATGTATGTGAAGGACCCCAACATAACCCCAAGCCCATTCCTTTTGTCCCGACTCCTCATGTTTCCCAGCAAAAGCATTAAAGTTTGGGGTAATGTCTTTCTCGAATGGCTTTTGTGGCCTCATCAGGTGCAGCTCAGGCAAAGTACCTCAGTGCACAAGAACATTTTGCTTAGCTCACTTTCACTATAGGAAAGTTAAGCACCTCATGTGAGTCTGTCGTGTAATCCTCTCTGTGGGGAGAAAAAACATCACCTCATGGCTATTCATCCTGCCTTTAGAAGAAAAACAGAATGTATAAAAGAAATTATCTTCTGGATGCACAGTTATTCAGTTAAGAAATTACTTCAAGTCCTGCTGTAGCAAGGACTACCTGCTGTAGCTTTGCCATAGCAAAGCTGGATAATACCTTGATTTAAGAGCCAAGAGCCTGAAAGACAGTGTTACTCAATGACACAGCAATAGGAGAGAGCAGAGCTGTTAGGTGGACAAAAAACTAAGGCAATTTACTGCGGCTTAATGGGTTGAGCTGGTTTTTTTTGTGTTTTTTTTTTTTTCCTTTAAAAATGATTTTTTAAAAAATTCTTGAAGAAGGAATCATTAAAATTGGGATCAAGTCCTCAGCAAAAGTATATGTGAAAATGTTTGTGCCACTTTGCCTCTTTTTCCATTTGGGTTTTGAAGTTGCCCTGATACTGTCTAGTCCTGTGGTATCTCAGGTTCCTTGGCCAGCTGACCCACTCAGTATATCACAGTTAAAATGTTTTCACACTTTTTCTTGCCCACTCTGCTTCAATTTTGAGTTCTTTTCCTGAGTCTGCCAGAAAACATAAGCAGGAAACAGTTATTTTAAAATAAATATTAATCAGTTAATCTTAAAATGCTGCAAAAACAAGAACTCAGTAACTATTTAGACTAGTACTAATGTCACATCCGTTAAAGAAAAGTTCACTACAGATCTCAGTCCTCACATAACCCACTCTGTCCAAACTTAGATTTGAATGGACATATTAATCCTGCTTTGAAGGACTGTGGTACAGTAGGGAAGGTACACTCTTGGTACAGAGTGGTGAAGACTGTCATCTTTTCAAGCAATATCCCTGTTTATCTCAGAGATCATTGTATATCATTTCTGTAACCCTTTTACAGACAGTTTGTTTTGAGCTTGGGGCAGCTCTGAGCTACAGATTCAGCTGGGTGTTCTGCTTATTCAGCTGCTGTGACATCTCGTTTCTAGGTCTGTATTTCTACAAGTGTGTGTACACAAACATATGCATGCTTAAGGCACTCACACTTACAAAGTAAGTTCACATCTCATTGTAACTGTCCTGTTAGGGTGCCAGAACCCTAAGATGCCCTGAAGAGCTGTTTTGTTTTTCAATAGGCGAACCTCAGCATTACTGCAACAAGACAGATCTCCCTGGAGGCTGCGCTGTCATAGACCCTCATCTCTTGGCAGTATACATCTATGTAACCCACACAGATCAAAGGGGACATTATGCTTCTGAGTCACCTGTTCCCATCCTTTTTGACTCATCTGCTGACAGGAGCACTGCCTGGCATGGGAGTTTGGCAGGGTTGTGACTGCTCAACAGGACTTGGGTGAAGCCACCATGCCATTTCAGATCAGATGAATCCAAATGCCTTATGCTGTCATAGTCTTTAAGTTTCATGTTCTTAATGGCTACAGATTTGGGTTGTTGTACACCTTCATGCACAATGAGTGAAGGGTGAACAGAGAATACAGCAGCATGTGTTTGCACTGCCTTTGTACTGATGCAAATGATGATGCTAAGTGAAAGGCAAGGGTAAATTATGTACCTTAGGGCAGGTTGTGGGTCTTTACACTCAACATTGATTAATTACTGACATAAACAGCCTGATTAAATGTGGTGAGATTATAATCAGGTCTCAAGCCTTTTGTTTGCACAACAATAAATCAAAGGAAAGTGAAAAGACGGAAATTAGGTATGTATGTTTCTGTACATCTGCATGTACATACACAAAGACACATCCCCAATGTGTAGGTAGAAGGGAAAAATAAACATCAGCACAGAAAGCCTGTTGGTTTTCCTTATGTTATCAAATGTGCGGACAAACCTGTGATTTATTTTCCATATTTTGGATGCAACCAGTCAATGTGTGCTGTGCAGCTGTGACATAAAACTTCTTTCAAAGAGAGCTAATGCTAAAGAAAGATATTGCAAATATGTGACCTGTGTTCTGGTTTTGTAAAATATTTTTCTAATTTCATCGCTCCAGGATAAAGCTTTATGACTTAAGCCAGAATTGTTGAAAAATGTTGCTGCTTTGCTACTGCAGGCAAAATCTGTACAGAATAGGATTTATAATATATACAAACTCTCAGACAGTTCCTTTAAACTTACGGAAACTCCTATAATGGAGTTTTACTGAAGTCCAGAAAAAAGTCCTGGCCAAGGTTTTTGCTGAATCTGTTGAATTCTAAAGCAGGCCTGGGTCTCAGCGTGATTTTCCTACTGTCTCCTGAAAAAAAACCACCTTATATTCCACCCAGGAGCATAACCTATAAAACATGCACAATAAGACGTATAGAAATCCATCTTTCCCAGCCTAATGAATTTAATCAAGATCAACAGTTGTGTGAGATCAGTTTTGGCAGAAACTTGTGCAGGTGCAGATTTCTATTGTTGTTCAGTCAAACCATCGAACAGGAGTTCTCTTGTGCCTGAATAACCTCTACCTTTCTTTCTGACATTTTAATGAGTGAGTGGCATATGTTTTAGACACAATACTGTGCACAACACAAAGCATGCACACCATGACAGATGCAAGAGGAATTCACAGAGGGGTGGTTTTTTTCCTGAAACTTTTTGAAAGACAATACAGAGGCTCCTGTCCTATAGCGGTCTTAGCCATAGATTTTGAGTAACAAGGATGTTGCCTGGGCACAGAGAGTGTAAAATCAGGAGAAAATCCACAGAAATGGCTGCTTGTCTTCCAGCAATCTTCTTTCTCTCAGTGTAGGTGCAGTGCTGCATCCAGTGTTGTTCACACAAGCTGAAGACATTAGCAGCCAGCTATCTCCCATTTTCTTACTTCTATTGCCCTCCAGCGCTGTCCCTACTTGCAAGCAGCTCTTTCTTGCCACTGCTTGGATGATTACCTGAGCTCATTTTTCCAGGTGCAATAGCAGGAGGCAATGTTTTGGCCAAAATGCCATTTGTCTCCTGCTTCATTTTGCCTTTGCTGGGATCCATCTGCACCTAAATGTCCTGTGGGGTCAGGATAGCTACTCCAATGGAAGATACCTGAATTTTGTGTTTAATGTTGACATCAACAAGTGCAAGACAAGTGTCTTCCTCATGGCAACTTCCTTTCTGAGGACTACGGCTTCCTTTGCATGAACCAAAGCACCCATCAGTCAAGAACACACTGGCTTATAGGGAGGCACAGGCTGGGGCTGGCCAGCAGACGTACCCCACTCATGGCCTAGGACTGATCCAGAGCCCACCACAGCGAGTGGAAAGATTCTCATTGACTCCAGTGAGGTCTGGATCAGATCCCTGTGGAAAAATATGCTTGCCGTGAAATGCATACAGGGAAATTCCATTTATAGGGGAGTCTAATGAAATGCTCATATTGCTTCAGTCCATGGGCAAATTGCATTTCTACTTATAATGAATTTGTCTTATGAGCCCCAGTCCAGTCAGGCACTTAAGCACCTGTGTATCTTTTAGCTGATGAATAAATCTCGCAGACAGTGTGACCAGGTTCCCGAATCTGGGCAGAAGTGAAGGTTTTCTCTGTGAAAAATAAGAAGAGGTTATTTGTTTACACAGAAATATATTATATGTGTATTTCTGCAGTAGCATGTGATTAAAAGAATCCTAACGATTTCAATCATACATTCACAGCCTACATGTTTAGGAAATTAGCTTGCTTATCTTTTAATGTGTAGCTGTATAAACTGGTTCTTTACTAGAAGTGGCATGATTTCATCTTTTTAGCTAATATTCTCCATTATTTACGTCATAGTTTTTCAAAAAATGTTCTTTAAACATGTTGCATTTTATAGTATGCCTTGCTTAATAAATACGTATAAGAAAATAAAAGCACAATTTTATTTTCAGTTGCTCTGAAGTGGCATCTTATGTTGACAAAATCCTAATACACCTAATACAGCTTTCAGCTGACTCAAAGCATTTTGAGTTTGTTTCTCATGCACATGGTGACCATTTCAGTGCCATCTGATAGCTGAAGTTTCATGTTTAGAGAAGTACACTGTTCATTTATTTTTGTCCCCGAACTGCACAAGTAAACCTCAAAACCATAGCTTGGGTTCTTCCAAGCATTTGAACTTCCCAGTGGTTTCTGCTATATAAAAACATAGATATGTATTTAAATACATGCTGCCCTCTCCCTGCCCCAGACAGACATCTGGCCAGTTCCCATCTGCTGACTGTGACCTGGAGCATTTTTCTCTCTCTCTCATTAGTTTGGGCTTTTGCTGAGATTCAGTAGCTCACACATGATGATCCATCAGTTGTTTTTATTGGCAAACAGGTCCATCATTAACAATCAGATACTATAACATCTGCTAATTTAAGTGGGAGCCACATCCTGTTGTGCATTAGGTGTTTAGCAGTGTGGGCATTTATCAAAACAATGATTAAGTGAAATACACATGTGTAATATTAAGGATATTTCAGGTTATAAATAACACATTTCATTTCTCTTCATCTTTAAACTAACATATGCATTTTACCATAGGGAAAAATTTGTCTAAATCTTTCTGGATAGTTTAACACTGGAAACCTTGGTCAACACAATGCTTGTCTGTTAAAATCATTTGCCTGCCTTTTTATGCTGGGTGGGCTGCCCCTACCAGAAAACACAAAAGATTATGAAGGGTTTGAAGACTGCAAGGCTGGTGCAGGATATCGCAGTGGCACAGCCCACATGGGCGTTTGCTTCCATCAGAATTGCAGAGTAATGAATTTAATTCAGTCAGAAATGTATTTTCAATGTTTTAATGGCATCAGCAGCAACACAAATTGCCCCAAACTTTACGAGTATGTTAGTGGAAAGGAAATATTTTTAAAGATAAACTGATTTCCAGAGCTTGGATTTTGAACATGAATTTGAATTGATCTCTGTGAGATACCAAGATCTACTTTTAGATATTAACATTGATATTAACATTTGGATTTGTTAGATGACATGGTCATTAATTTCAAACTGGTTTGTGGCATGCCACTTACAAGATGCATCCAAAACTCTGGGAACAAGGCTGTTTAATTTTTTTAACGAAATTGTTTACTTATTTAATCCTATGACAGCTAGCACTCAAAGAAAATAGCAAATATCAGCAAGACTTGCAAAAATCAGGGCTTTGAAACAAATTTTCCTTATGAGAGCATACAAAGCATAATAGAAGATGTGAGAGAATGGAGATGCAGAGGCTGACAGTATCAAGTTCCACGGCTGTCCCTTCTCCCAGGAAAGTGGCTTTTGGTAGCTGCATCCCCTTAAGAAGCTCATGGCTAAGGGTGTGATGGGTGTGTGCTGCATGCCAACTGCTTTGAAACCAGTCTTTATTGCCAGTGAGGAGGAAAGAAGTTTAATCACAGAAAAGTGAAAACCAAGCAGAAGCTGGATGAAATGCCCATTGAAGTCAATGGGAAGATTCCTGCTGACCTCACTGAGATGTGGATTGGATCCCAGTTTTAGACCACTGAAACAAATGCAAAATTTGTTTAGTTTCCTGCTTTTGAACATAGCTTAATTTTCTAAGCAGGGCACAAACAGTCATGTGTCTCTTCCTGTGATCCTCTCCTCTTATGAAGTCATTCCAGCTCTTCTATCAGTAGACTTGTTGTAATATATTTCATGCTTAGTCTTCAAAGAAATGTTAACATTCACAGATAAAAGGCTCCGTATGCTGTCCACGTCACAACTGTCACCACAAACCCAGCAATGATGACATGAGTGGATGATAAATATCCTTACACAAAAAAACTATTTTTCACAGGAGGCAAAAGAGCCGTAAGCAAACCTTTGTTGCTCTCTCTCCGAGCCAAGGAACATGTCCTCCCATCGTGGTGTCTGCACCAGCTGATACCAGAGCAGAACAAACCCTCTGCCTGTGCCCTGATCCCATTGTGGGGAGCAGGCGAGTGGGGCTGGGAGCGTGCGCGAACCCCACAGATGCTCGCGTCCAGCCCCACGGTGGGAAAAAGCCAGGCATCAACTCCCCGTCACAAAAACACTCCATCCTCCACATCAAAAAGGCACCAGGATCCTTCATACAGGTCTGCACTGTATAATGGGCAGATTTTCGGCAAGGGCTCAGAAGACAAATGAAGCTTTTATCTGCTTTCCAGCCCTCTGCAATAGGAGTTTATGTTAAAGCCACTTAACCGTCTAGAGTGCAGCCCTGTGGATTACCTGTTTGTGTGAATCAAGTACATCACCTGATCACATGAGCGCCGGGGATAAGTTTTCTATAACTAGCTTTGCTTTGAAGGGATCTTCAGCTACTTTGGGATTCTCGCAAAGAAGTGCCCCAAATGAGGCAGGATTAAGAATAAGCAATACTTCACTTTGGCTTGTGTTTCTCCAGCTTCGTTTATTTAGCTTTACTTACTTACTTGGTCACTTATTTGTGTGTCATAACAGCAGGATGAGGAATAAAGCTTTCAAAGTATGCAGCTCGTACAACCTTTACAGCTCCACAGGTTAAATATTATATAAAGAAGGGAGAGAGAGTCATAAAATGAAATATCTCTTTCTGAGTTGCAATCAAATGACTGTTAGTAATTTTCTAAGTTTTCAACTTAAAAAAAAATTTGTTAAAAAATTTTTTTTTTCCCCCCCCCCCCCCTTTTTTTTTTTTTTTTTTTTTTTTTTGGGAGGCAACATTAAAAATAATTAGTTCTGCAGAGCATTTTAAAATTAAAATAATGACAAGGGATGTGCAACCTATTTAAGAACACTGAATGATACACCCTTTTTCAGGAAATTGCATGTGAAAGAGAGGAAACAAGGAAGGTTGAAAAACAGAGTCTACACTTGAAGGGCCTGATCCGTTCTTCTTCCTCTGGCTTCGATCTTGCCCCCAAACGTGGTGCCACCTCAGGGCACCTTCAGAGCTGCTGTCACCCCCACTGCTCCACCAGACTTTGGCCCCTTCACTGCTGGGGGACAAGCCTACACCTGTTGTCAACATGGACTGGGGAGAGCCTGTGGGGGCTGGAGGGCACCTCACCACCATCACCTCCAGGGATGCTTTCCCGCACAGCTGAAGTCTAACCATCAGTTTGATAGCCACCCTCTCCCTTCAGGGTTAATTGCCATATCACAGCATATTGCAGCTCCTTTTTCACTTTGAAAATACTGATTTTCTATTGCTACCCACCAGCACTTTGGGGTACTCAGCCTCTGACTGCCCCTGTGAGTCCCTTCTCCTCTTGCCAGGAGAGGCTTTAGGGAAGGGATGACAATGACTCTCAGTCCCCTGAGGATATGCTTGGTTTAATGAGGGGTGTCATGTTGGTCAGGAGTAGAGCTGCTCACTCCAAGGCCCTGAAGAACTGTAAAACACCAGTGTGGGATGAATTACAAGGGTCAATCTTCCTTTATTTTCAAAACCCATAGAAAGCAAAGCTTTGCATGAGCCAACAGTGTGCACTTACAGCCCAGAAAGGCAATTGTATTCTGGGCTGCACAAAAAGAGGGGTGGCCAGCAGGGAGAGGGAGAGTAGAGAGTGTCCCTCTCTACACTTCCCTTGTGAGGTTGCATCTGGAGTACTGCATCCAGGCCTGGAGTCCCGCATCCAGGCCTGGAGTCCCCAACACAGGAAAAATGTGGAACTTTTGGAGTGGGTCCAGAGGAGGGCCACAAAGATGATTAGAGGGCTGGTGCGCCTGTCCTATGCAGAAAGGCTGAGGGGGCTGGGCTTGTTCTGCCTGGAGAAGAGAAGGCCTTGGGGAGAACTCGTTGTGGCCTTCTAGTGCTTGAGGAGAACTTGTAAACAGGAGGGAGACTGATTTTTTTGTACAGCCTAATAGTGATAGGACAAGGGGAAATGTTTTTAAACTAAAAGAGGGAAGATTTAGGTTAGATGTTAGAGAGAAACTTTTCACTGAGAAGGTGGCGAGCCAGTGGCACAGGCTGCCCAGAGAACCTGTGGATGCCCCATCCCTGGAGGCATTCAAGGACAGGTTGGATGGGGTCCCGGGCAGCCTGATCTACAAGCTGATCTCATGCTTGATCTAGTAGTTAGAGACACTGCCCATGGCAGGGGGTTGGAACTAGGTGATCTTTAAGGTCCCTTCCAACCCAAGCCATTCTGTGATTCTTTGAGATATATCCTAAATTTTCAGAGGGTACAAACTAGTTGAAGTGCATCTTTTGGGAGGAGAAAAGCGTTTGTTTCTCCAGTCAGCAGGTTCGCTTTATTTAGTGAAGAATTTATGGTTTCTTTATAATGTTCCTTTAAATATGAAAACCATCTGCTGTCTGAAAAGCAGCTCCAGCACTGTGTCTGCTGCCTCATCCATGCTGCTTGGATGCTTTGTGTACACTAAGCTGCTCACTGTCTCTCTTGGAAAGAAATTACAGTTTTTACTTCCTTGTCGTGTTGTTATAATAAATTAAAAAGACCATTCTGACTGCAAGTCAGTACTTCTGTATGGAAAATAACATAACTTATCACTCATCACTGGTAATAATCAACTGCCTGAAGACATTCCTTTGTCAAGCCTGTTAGTGATCAGTTTGTGCCCTAAAGGATTATGCTTATGACTCAAGATAATACAACTTCAGATGATATTTTTATTTGTGAAAGTATAATCTACATCTGAAAGAATCTGAACTACTTCCTCTAGTTACATCTTGTGACAATGAGACACCTTCTCCTCAGAACTAAATAAAGCCAAACTTCAGACCCAAGGATGAACTCACAGTGAGACAGGGAGAAAGGCAGCAGGAGAGGAGAGAAGGAGGACAGAGGAAGAGCCTTACACATCCTTCATCTCCTCTTTGCAGCATAAAAAGATACACGACTTCCATGCAGTCTTATCTTTCTCCATTCTTCTGTAGCTTTTTGTACTTTCTGAGATTACAATTAAAAAGGATCAGTGTTTTCCCATACTTCCTTCTTTCTCGTGCTCAGATAAATGTCAAAAATGTTACTTTTTCTTTACATAACTTATAAATACTGCTTGAGATTACTCTTTTTTTTTTCCCATAAGAATGCTTTCGAGTTGTTTGGTAATATCTCATAAACTTAAATATTTAAACAAATAAGAAATCTTTTCACTGGAGAGTTTGTGGTTGCATTGTATAATTAAATAGAAAACATTTGGCAGGTTCAGCTAAACAATGACTGTGCTTCCAAATGCTGATGATCTAAATCAAACTGAAGCAAACACGTCATATTTGTCCATTTCATGAGGACAGTGAGGATCTAATGGCGTTATTCTATGCTTCAATTTGGCCTTAACTGTCTTAGTTTTGGACAGAGAGAATGACAAAATTTGAAAAACCTTGAAAAGATTGCAGTGTTGCCTATTAAATCTGTAAAAAAGCTAAGTTGGGGACTAGAATTAAAGTCAGCACCGTGCTTGTACTTCAGCATTTCAGTTGACAGTAAGGCAAAGATAAAATGTATCTCTTAATGAACCAGACAGCATCTCATTCTCAAAAACATAACTTTGCGGGTGCAAAATCTTTAACATGCGTGAAAGCAAAAAGAGACTTTGCAGAGCCACGTAGCCAGAGCTTGGTGTGGATCACTTCTGTCTGGCAATCAAACACACATGTGGAAGGTACCTGAGCTTGCAAAAGCAGATGCTGACTGTGGGCCCTACTTTGTGAAGATCGGGCCCTTTGTATCAAGTCAGAATAGAAAGTCTACAGACAAAACAAAAATTAGGGCTTGAAATGCACCACTTCTCTCTGCAGAAAGAATCTGCTGGGACGCATAGTAAATTTAGTCACAGTACAATGCTGACTACTCTCAGCACATGATTAAAGCTGCTTTCTCTTGGACCACACACACATATAGCCTGTCCCTGTCTTGGGAGAAATGTCTCCTTCTGCCCACGGTCCAGATGAATGATAATCACAAACACTTTGAAGATTTACAGAACACACAAAGGGGCAACCTGAAAAAATAGTTGTACTTCCTTAAAATGCATCTCTTCTCAGTGAAAGCATTTTCTCAGGAATATAAAAGACGTGATTCCAGTTTTCTGAGATAAGCCTTGTTATTACAAAGCCATTTCAGAGTACTCTAAATCCTATGATGTTCTACCCCAATGCAAACATCCTGGAGAAAAGGTGTGGGAAGCTTTGGGGTGATAGTCTTTTAGCAATGTTCTCTGGTACCACAAATTTGGCTTTGCAGCTTGGCAGAAATCACCCACAGCATCACTACCCTGCCTGCATGCTGCCTGTGCTCTCTCCCTTCATTGAATATCTGTCTCCCTTGGGGAATTTGTTCTATGTACAACCTGCTTTCCCTGGGAAGTTACCAACAGATTTTCAAATATGGTGCTTTAGATCTGACATTCTATACAAAAAAAGAGCATTTGCAATGCCCCTACTAGCGCATCCCTACCAGCTGGCTCTCCAGGCTCACTCTGGTGGGGACCTGGGCTCAAACTCATGTTCTGCTTCAACGTAATCTGAAACTTGTCCTCTTTGGAAAGGAAGCTGTACCATGTCAGTGCTGATGGTCATTTTGTGTTTTCCTGCAAAAGTTGTAATCACCAGGGAAGAACTTCAGCACAAAAAAGCAGTGATTACCAGGGCAAATGTACCATGCAAAGGGGTCACACCAGTGGGAGTGAGACTTTCCCATGGGGAAGACATGGTTTGCCAAACCTATGTGCCATTCTCCTAGCTTAGTCCAAGATAGGCATTGACTTGGTGACAGCTTGCTCTGGGAATAAGAAGTAGCCCTATGAAAGCTGGATCATCTCCATCACATTGCTCAGGTTGAGATGAAGCTGGACAGCCTTTCAGAAAGATCTTCCTACTGATATTGTTTATAACATATGGTGTTGCAGACTAAAGGTTTTTCTATAAAGTTGCTTTTAAACACCATATTTTCCCAATTTTATTTGAAATGATTCCTCAGACTTTATGAGTAGATTAAAAGAACCACTGCTGGCAATTTATTTCCAAACTAAAAAACTGAGACAGAAGGTGTTTTATGAGAAGTGTGTGCTTTCCATAGAAAATTTCAGTACTTAGATTTGAAGACAGAACGACCTAAAACTGAAAAGATTCTGGGTTTTGGCCATAAAGCGTAATATTTGGTTTTGGAGATGCTGTCATAGTATGTTACGGGAGCTCTGGTTCAGCCGCCTCATGCTTCCAACCATTTTATGAGACAGGTTGTTTGGCAAAAGGACCTCTTTCACTGCAGTGTGGGCAACTACTGGTGAGTTCCCTAGACCCAGTTTTTCAGGAAATACCACTCACGGCAGGTGACAGACACAGGTGGCATGAGTGTCACAATTCTTACAAGGCCCCATGGTAGCATTTCTGATTCACAGTTTGGCATGTTCACTGGAAAGAATTCAGGTTTTGATTATTTCCTGACAACACCAAATTATTCCAGGGTGAAATAAAAACTATCTCTGATCAGTTCTAATTAAATGTCTGACAAATGGACTTCCCTCTATTTTCTAAGTATTTGGCTGTTAAATGCAATTCTTTCTTAATTCTGGTGTGTTTTGACAATTGATTGAAGTCAGTTGTCAAGCATTGATCTGGCATCTCAGGGCACCAGGTGAAGCATTTCAACCTCTCTGTGCCCTGTTCCTGCTGGCTGGGTGTTGAGTACCCACACACCAGCCAACCTTAGCTGGTGGGAGGGCACTGGGTGTTATATTGGTGACTGAACTTGAAAAACATGGGAATGATAAAATTGTGCCCACTCTAACCCTGCTTCACTGTAGAAATGTTTTGATAGATCAAGCATCATATTTGTTATAAAGCAAACCAATTTTAATGCAGAAACTGATGTAATGAAGGAATCATTAAAATGTGCATGATCTTTATGTTGCATGTTATCACTATTAACAATAAAATGTGAATAATATTAACGTGTCATGCTTCATTAAGTATTTCACACATTTTCAGAAGAACTTGGAAAATAGAATTTGAAGATTTCTACAAGGTTTTTTCAGATTCTTATCAATATGTATTTGTACTGCAAATATTTTTATTACAATGAGATTTAGCATAAAGCTACTGTATGTCTGGCCAATAACTAGACTGCATCATTTATGGAATTACATTGCCTGAGTTTCTAGAAGACTTTAGCAAATTTGTATGGGCTGACTATTTGCAAAGAAGACCTTAATGAAGATAAAATCTCTTTTTATAGAATGCATAGAGAGTAAGTAGTGGAATTAGCAAGTTGTCAGCAGTAACCCACATCTCTGTGGTTATATGGCCACCATGTGGTAATACAGAGAAGGGCTAAAATGAATTTTGCCCTTTTGAATTGCCTTTTCTAATTTTTCTGTGTGTGACCTGCAGAACTGTATACATTCCTTTCTCTCCATGACATTCCTTGAATAATTTCCTCTTCATTTACAGAATGAAGTTAGTTAAAAATTAGATCATTTCTATCGCAGGACCTGACTCACAGCACAGGAATAATCTTTGCAATGCGATTCCTTGTGTCTGCCCAGAAGACAAGTTATTTCAGGGGGAAAAATAATCCTGTGTTACTTGCAAAAATATTGGTGGGTAAACAGTCAAAACCAAGAGCTGTACCTCAATTCATAGACAGAAAAGGGTGATCTTGAAAAGGTATGGGAAACACATCTTACAGTTTAACAGAGAGTTGTTGGATAGCTATCAAGAGTAACAGACAGTCATTGAAGCAGTTTGAAATAATATATCTTATTTGCATAAATTGAAAAATCCCATGTCTTAATTCCTTTATATGAACACAAATAATGATGTTAAGGATCCACGTGATGATTTGGTTCTCATAAAATTGATAACTAATCCTCATTTCCAGTGACGTAATCTGGCCAGAAGCAGGAGGGAAATTCTCTGGATGTCTGGTTAGAAATAACACCCCAAGATTAAAAGTAAGTTTGGAATGATTTCTTTCCTACTAAAGATTCATGATTCTCCAGTGTTGCATTAGCATCCATTAGCTTTAGTGATCATAAAAACAGTCACACAAAAGTTAAACCCAATTATTCCAGACACGTTTAGAAATGCTAAGTTCCTCCATGTCCTCTAAGTACAGGTGTTATCTGCTGCACTGGCAAACTACCTCTGGGTTATCAGCATGCTCTGGAACAAGAGAGCAACATTGCTGATTTATGCTGGCTTGTCTTCATGCTTAATTCCAAGAAAGTGAAGTGTAAATGCCAAAATTTCCATTTCCGGGGCTCTCGTGTGTTCACGGCCACAGGTCCTTGCAATATTGTTGATGGAAGACCAAGGAAGAAATGCTTGTAGCAAATTCCTGTTAAATATTGGCAGATATCACTGTGAAATTTATTTCATGTTAATGCTCAGCCAACATTAACTTGCACAGCAAATATTGACCCAAACTATGGCATTTTGGTAGAGAGATCACCACTTGCAGTTTGATCATATGACCCTCTCCTAAACATCTCCCCTGTCACTTCTCCACCATCTTCCCATTGTACATTTTGGTGTAGGACAATGTAATGTAATTCTTCCTTATATGCAATTTATCTAAATCTGCATAGGTTGCCTGACTCACTTTCAAAGTAAGGGGTTTAGGACACTAGGTTTAGAATGGGCAACTCCCAGATAAAATTCTTGGTTTTGCCTCAGAAGGTACTTCTGAGTGTAAACAAATCAAAGAACCATCATCCTGCAAAGGCTACAGGAATGAATTTAATGCTGTTTCTGTTCATTAGAATACATAAAAATACTTCGAGAATTAAATAGAATTAAGCACGCGCTTATGTGTTTTGCTGACTTGGGCTCTTTGTACCTAAATATCAACTCTGTGAAAGGGGATAACACTACTTCATGCTTATCTCTTTTTCTCTTCTTTACTTAGCTTTTAAGCTCTTTGGCACAGGACAGACCTTTCTTTTTATTTTGGAGCTGAACAGAAGTGAGGCATTGATCTGTCTCATTTGCTGCCTGTAGACATCAATAATATGAAGTCTTTTAAATAAATTCCAAGAAGAAATTACATATGTACATATGTATGTGATACATCATTTACACATTTCCTTGTTTAGCCCATATGTTTGTCTCTGCAGGCTATTTCTGGTTGACAAAGCCAAGATTGTACTTTGTAATCAGACTTTCAAAGGAATGCTTGCCAATCAACAATTCAGCATAAACAGAGTTTACATCACTTTTGACTAGCATCTTTCTGCATTTTGATGAAAATTATGAATACTTTTAAGGTAGTAACAACTGTAAGACCTTTTTATGATCAGGCAATATATTGCTGACTAATTTGTCTAACAGTAGAAAAGGATATTGAACTTATAAACCCAGGAATATTTATGTCTCTGTCTCTAATTTTTTACCAAACGGCTTATAACTGCTGCACTGTATGACCAGTTCTAGATGCCCTGCCTCAGAAAGAACACATTTTGAAAATTCTGTCACATATAGGCCTATAACTTTAACTCACCATCTGCAAGACAACCGCCTGTCCTGTCTGGTCCCTTCTGCTCCTCTAGACCATTAGGTGCACACATACAAGTGCTAGTCTAACCATTGATCCCATTACCCTTTGAAAGTGTTCCCATAGTCCAACCTTCAACCTATCACTAATATTGATCACTAAACCATGTCCCTTAGTACCACATCTAGATGTATCGTGAGCACCTCCAGGGATGATGACTCCACCACCTCCCTGGGCAGCCTGTTCCTCGGAGAAGAAGTTTTTCCTAGTATCTGGCCTGAACCTCTCCTGGCACAACTTGAGGCCATGCCCTCTCGTCCTGTCGCTGTTACCCAGGAGAAGAGGCCAACCCCCCACCTCACCACAAACTCCTTTCAAGTAGTTGTTTTGTGGCTCACATTATTGCTTGCAGTCCAGCATATACAATGGCTCTACGGAGTATAGGATTTCTGACAGCTTACATTCTTGTTTTTTGTCACCTTTGTGCTGAAAATTCTTCCCCTGACAACTGTTTTGCCTGGTGAGTCAGATGTTGCTTGGCTTCCACCAGAGAGCACCCTCGCGCTATTTACTGTCTCTCTGTTCTCCAGCTTTGAAGAAGATTAAGCTTAAACAGTGGCATATTCTTCATCTTTGCATGCGAAATTTACAGTTTTCTTGTGTTGAGCTAGTTATTTACAGGTAGATATTTTACAGGAGTTGCATGGTGCAGAATCACCCAGACAATTCAATCATCCTTTTGTATAATTGCTCACGTGCTGGTTTATCACACTGTAAAACAAAACTTCCACTGAAATGTTACTCCTAAGTGGAAACAGTGAACTGCAAACGACATTCTTCTATTCAAAATTTTTATATTAATAGAGCGCACTTGTAAGACCTAATCCGATGAGAATGTTTGAAGATCTTTTCACCCCTTTCACAAATCTCCCTGTTAATGGTTGTCTTTACCTCCCCATGGACAACAAGGTCTGCTGAGCACTGAGCTCAGCGTTTCTGCAAGTGAGACTCTGCCCCTCATTGCTTCTTACACTGTTTTCATCACTTTTGACCTGAGCACTTTCCATTGCTGTGACCAGGAACGTAGCTGCATCAGATCCTCAGTTTAGGGAAGAAGCATCTTTGCTTTTCTATTTTCTTCACAGTCTACATGCTCTCTACATCAGTGTAGAAATATAGCAAAATCTAATGAAATAGAGCTTGCCTCCAGAGGGAAGGGTTTGCATGCAGATAGTATTCTCATAGGCAGAAAGAGGCCTCAAAAGAGCTAAGGTCCCCGTGCAGTAACATTCACCAAAAAGATTCTGCTATGCCAGCAGCCCACCAGACAAGTCAAGGGCATGCTGAACATGTTCTGCAGCCAGGAGATCAGTGAAAAATGTCACAGCAGGGCTTCAGGTTTCTCAAGTATCTTCCTCAGGGCATGAGGCTTGCAGGCTTGTAAATACAGTTTGGATCCTCAGGTTCAGACTTACAACTCCCCACAGCTTTATCCTCCCCATCTGACTCCTCAGTGCTCCAAACTAAAGGCCAGGTCCCACTGCTTGGTCTAGGAGTCTTCCTGTAGGTTCAGTCTGGTCCTGCAAAAGGAGTTTATATGGACTGGTAAAAGAGAATATGATGAAGAAGATATAGGACAGAATGGCGATACTCTCACAGAAGGCTTTGCTTTTGAGAAAAGTCTGTTCCTTCCACTTGTGAATAAGTTAACACTACACAGAAACTTTCCTCTGCAGTTCAGGTTTCTTCACCCTAAAAAAAATGAGAAGATTAAGAAGACTGCCAGGATTTTCAAAGAAAAGAAGTACACAGCTGCAAAACTTTGCAGTTTAGAATTACATAATGCATCTCTAAGACAGATCTATCTTAACAGGTAAGGGCTCCTTTTCAGGATGTTGAATCCTTTTGGTTTTGTATTCCCAGTCTGACTATTGTGCAATGACTGATGCTGTGCTGTTCTTAGTCACGAGTCCTATCAGGACAGGTTGAACATGCAGGATGGGGGTTAGTGGTTCCTGTCTTCTGTTGTTCAGGATTTTAAAAGCTCATAGTTAACATAATGGAAGAAAACTGTCGCTGACTTTGGAGATTTCAAAATGTAATTGTAGTTATTGCTGATGCAAATAAAGCTTTTCCTGGAGGGTTGGGAAACAGACATCTGTTAATTTCTTTGCTATTAAAATCTGCTTATTCAGCACCCATAAATGTACTTGAAACAGGCTAAAAGCAACAGCTACACATTTTTTCTTTTTCTCCTTTTTTTTTGGTAACTTGTTTTAGAGTAAGTGCATAGACTATCTGAAGACATGGTAAATACTTACTTCCCATGCTCACGACTGCATTTATTCAGCTGTATTCAAAATGGGTTGCTTTCATATGACTCATTTTCTAAATGTGGGGAAATCTGGATTTGACAGAGTTGTAAGAACATGAACTTCACCAACAGTTCAGAGTATGTGAAGCAATCATATGTATTTTCAGTTTAGTCATTGTTTCAGTTTTACACAACAAAAAGCATTGACAATACTTCATCTGCTTAGGTCAGTGTGACTAGCAAAGTGATGAAGCTTTACTGACAACAGAAATATCTTGGTATAATGAACGTAACTATGCTTATCTGCAGCACTGGCTCGGGTCAGGCTCCCCATTTTCATATTTCTTTTCAACATTCAAGCCTTACTTGCTAAAAGGTGAAACTGCATGGGCTTATGGATTTTTTCCAAGCCTATTTAAATCAATAATTTTGTCTTTAAAGTAAGGAAAAGTGACCTTGGGGGAATCTCATACCAAGGATTCTGTTTTGTTTGAACTCAAAATTTCAGTGATATATAAAGAATTGAAAAAAAATTGAAAACCAGAAGGTGAAACCAAATCCAGTGAGTTTCTTGTACAATAGAGAACCTACGGTTTCACTTCATAAATGAACTAGTAGAACAGCTCTTTTTCTAAGAATTAAATGTTATGAATTTTAAATAATAGAAGAAAGGTTTGACAGACTTTTACTTACCCAGGTTTTCCTTTTTGTATTTGCCACATGTGAATTTGAACTTCAGGTGCCTTTATAGGACAATGAGTGATAAATAACAGATGAATCAGCAGACTTAGGCTCTTACCCTCCCCACAACTGAGTCCGCTCTAACCTCTTTTGTTACCAGGGAATGAGGAAGAAAAGAGACGAGCATACTATAATTTAGCCTATTAACTGAGTTCTGGAAATTGTCCTAACTCAGATCCCAGAATGAAGAAGATCTTCAAACATTGTTACCTGCTTTCTTTTCTGTTTCATTTTCTCTTTCTTGTTTTCTCTTTCATTTTTATATTCATATGTCCCTCCAGGGACAGGGTAAGAGAACCCTTTGTAAGAAGGTTTCCCCTTGAAGTGAACATTCAGCACTAGATATGTGATGGTCACTTACAGCATGTTTTGGACACTACAAATTGCCTTCTTTCTTTTCCTTGTAAAAATGAAGAAACATGGAAACAAATCTGGTTCTAAGAGAAAATATTTTATGTAGACATAATTTTACAGGATGATCACAAAGTCCAGTCTGTTGTCAGCAGTAAAAATGGGGGAAAAATTATTTCAATTTCTACTTTTATAGCTAGGTTAATGTTCTTCTGCCCACTTTTTTTTTCAAGATTTAAGGGTTAATGAATTAGAAGATAACTCATAACTCCTGATTACATTGGAAATCAGCATTCAGATTAATTCAATCGGCTTTTACTTTTTCTCCCCAATGCATGCAATGCTTTGACTTTAAATGAACTTGAAAGCTTCAGATCAGAGACAGATGCAGGCTATTTTATCCACTTTCAGTATTTTGAATAATGAAACCAGATTGTGCTATCCCCTGCACCCTTCTAGCAGTGTAAAAATCAAACAACGAAGTAAGAATGGAATTTTCCAGCACCAAAGCGATCTCCAGTTTTGTCCATGCCTGATACTTGCTTTCACCTCCAACTCATTGAGTCATACTGCTGACAGAGGTGATAGCTATAATATTTTCTCAAAGGAGGTGTGTGATCTGAGTTATAATTTCAGGTTTCGGTGACCTATACAGATCATTTGAATTAATCTATGTTAGCTATGTTTATACTATTTTGTAGGCATTGGTTTTAAACAAAACATTTGTTAAGACAAGCGTGCCAGTCTTTCACCTTGTAGTATAATTTTCCTCTTATTGCTTTTGTTCATTATGCCCATTCAAAACAGAGATAACATTTATTTTTTTCCTGAATTATCTCTCTAAGTTATGGTAAATGAGTCATATTTTCCAAAACTTATTGTCTCATGCATCTTCTGACAGAGTTTGTTCATCTGTACTAAAACCACTACACAGAACAACAAAATCCTCTGGAAATTTTGGAAAATGTATTAAAGACCCTTGTGGTGTTTTTTTAAGTAGGAAATAAAATGTTCAAAGATATTATTCAAACTGAGTTGGTAGAAGCAGTGGCTGAGTTATTTCAAAACTTCACAGCTAGTCACTATCCTTAGGATTTCTGTGCCTTGTTCAGAGCTGTTGTAATCGAAGGAGCCAAAATCTGCTATAAGCAAGAAAGACAGGAAAGGAACCTTGTAAGACAGTAAATAACCTGGAAACACTGTGAGAGCCTTATGGAGAAGAGCTTCAAAAAGTTTTACTGATGCACTGATGCTAACTGACTTAGGAAAGAGCGATCAGCTCAAGCTTGCTGTAGACAAAAAGAAAGTGACACATATAGGTGGGAAAGCCCGTCCTTGCAGTGATGGTGTCTGAAATATCGATTAATGTTCTGCAAAGGGGTCTTAGAAGCATAAGGAGTCTACGGAAATGTCAGCTCATACCTTAGCAGTGGCCAAAAGCTAAAAAGGACATTAGTAACTGCTTGGAAAAGGCTGGAGAACAAAGCTGGGACATCCAGTGCCGCTGCCGACATCTGGGATGTGCCAGCTCCTTAAATACACCTTGCACTTCTCATCTCCTTCCATCTGGAAAGGGATATAGCAAAATGGGAAAAGGTAGAAATGATGATGAAGATCCCCGCAGTCAGGGAACAACCTGTCTGAAGAATGTCCTGGAAGGCTGGGACTCCTGGGCCTGGGAAAGAGGCACCTGGGAGAGAGGTGATGTCACAGAGGGTTTATTGTATCCTGAGTGGTATGGAGAAGGAAAACTGGAGTGGTTCCTTAAGGACACAACTTCAGAGGCAATGAATGAAAGTGGCATTGGATTTTGTTATTGAAATACTCAGCACAAAAGGAAAAACTCTTCTTTGGGAAGGCATATGCAGGAAATTTCACTATATACTTTGCTTGTTTTTACATTCTTTCCAAGGTTCCCATTACTAGCTGCTATTAGAGAGAAAAAGCAAACCTCTTAGACCTCTGGTCTGATCCAACACAGCTATTTCTATCTTCTTTTGGCAAGCTAGTTGGTGAGACCATGTTCATGGCACAGTACAGTCTTGTTTCATTTACTTAAACTAGTGTAAAGAAAATAAATAAGCGCCAAGACCACAGTGTACATTGGGTGTCTCAGTTTGCTGATTGCCACTAGTTTCATTTTTAATATTTGAAAGAAAGTGATGAAGAAATTATACTACCATTCTTGACCCTTATATTTTTCTTTTTTCTTTATTCAGCGAAACATTTTGTAAGAGCCTCAGGTTGGTAGAAATCAGGTACACCATGTACCTCCAGTCAATTCCAGTTAGAGCTCCACCAAGTTTCCATTCTGTTGGAATCCACAAATAGGAGAATTCAGAGACAATGAGAAACTTTATGCTGAGGAATTGTGAAATAAAGTGCTCGTAAAAGAAAGTTCTTCCAAAGCTTCATTAGTCACAGCTTTGCTTGTGCTCTGAAACATGAATATTTATAGTCCATGTACAAATAAAATGCTGGTTATAGGCACTTATAGTAAGACTTTTTCATTCCCCATTTCCAACTAGAGCCTGCCACCAGCATAATCAATAAAATTGGATTTACTGGTCCCCTCCCAACCAGACTTGTGCAAGCACGTGTGATGGCTAAACAGCTCTTGACACTGTTGAATGGTGGCTAAGCAATGACAGAAAACTAAAAGAATTGAACTGGCAGGTACGTATGGATGGGCCAGTTCCTTGACACTGAGGCAATTAATCAGAGGATGGAGGAAGACAGCTTGGCCCATCCCTCTGTGGCACACCTCTGCTTTCCCTTAAAAATGCATCAATATATGTGTGCGCACATTTAAATAGATATGTCTTTTTCATACTCTTGCTTCTCAATCTTATTTTTATCACTTTGTTCTACACTGACTTAAACTGGGAAATTCATTTTGAAGTATTTTTCCGCTAACAGCATCCTGCTTTTCTGAGAAAGTTGGAAAAAAACTTTTTCCTAACTTTTTTCCTATTTTCCTAAAAATCAGAAGCAGGGAAATGGTCATGTAGGCAGAAGAGCCTCTAAGCTGGCACATAGACAGGTGAAAGTGGCAAACCTCATGTCCTGCAGGTTGTATGAAGAGCTTTTGGACCCTCTGTGATCAAGAACCTCACCTCGTATTTTATCCTGCAAAACTCAGCACCTCTAGCACCCCAATGTATGGCAGCACTGTGCTAGAGGGGTTCGTCAGCACAGATTCAAGAGGCAATCCTTTTTGAAGACAAAGTGTTAGAATAAATGTGGAAAATTGAAGATATTTCCTGTTGTGGGCTTTGCCTTACAAACACAGACCATACCAAACAGTTTTATTTCCCTTTCTCTCCGCCCTCACAAGGAGAGATGGCTGCTGTTAAGCTCTGGCGGACCCCAAATAACCTTACAAGATGTGAGGTCCAGGTTTTCGGAGGCAGCAGCAGATCATGCCTGAAGACTTCTCTCAGCACAGGAGCGTCTCTCCTGGGGTAAATTTAAGGATGCAAATAAGAGACTATCCTTCATGACTACCACTTGGCTCCATTGGTTCTTCAGCTGCATTTCAGCTGGCTGGTGCAAGGGAAGGTGGGTAGCAGGCTAGGGGAAAGAGCCAGCATTGGGCTATGGCAGCATGCTGGGCTGCCTGCTGTAGTCTAACATTTAAAGGTAGCCCTTATGACTTTTTAACACACCCTGGGAGCTACATGGCGGACCTGCAATCATCTCCCTGCTGGATGCTTTTCCCACTTCATTTCACCTATGTTGTCCATCTAAGAGCCAGCATTTATGTTTGAAAATGAACCTGGACAGACCTCTCTTGGAGTTTTAATAATTAAAAGTTGTGTTTACAGAGCCAGCACAGTGAAAGTTGTTTCTTATGTCACGCTGTTCTTTTAATTTCATGGGAAAAGGAGAGTGAACAACAATAATTACACTTTCATTGCTTTCAAGAGTGACTAGAGCTTTAATGTCAACTTTGCAGATTATATCATACCCCTGACAATAACTTTGGCCTCTGGTGCTTATTCCTGGTGATAACATCTAATGATATCTGTGTTTTAACTGCAGATGGTGCTGAAGGACACACACTGGCTCTAGCCAGCTGTGAATTAGAGAAACTGCAGGTGAGATAACCCAGAAAAGAAAAAAAGCTCTATTTCATAGGTATTGAAATACAGGCAGATGAGAAAGCTGGAGAATGTTGTCTCCCCACTCTCCTTTCTTCTAATTGTGTGATAATTACTGCAGAAAATAATTATTGCAATTACATTTTAACTTTAATTTTCAAAGCCAGGATGATCTCAGAGCAATAGGTTGAGATGTTTTTGTTTACTATAAGGCAGAACACCATAAAATGATGACAAAATGAAGCTGCAATTTTTGACATTATTATAGTGGTGAATCAAGTCACACAGCAGAAAAATACCCCTGGGGAACATCACTCATCCCTGGTCTCCACCTGGACATAGAGCCATTGACCATAATCCTCTGACTGCGACCATCCAAGCAGTTCCTCATCTACTGAATAGTCAGTCCAGCCTTCAAAACCGTATCTCTCTGATTTAGAGATAAGGGTGTGGTAGAGGATCATGTCAAAGTTCTTGCAGGTAGACCACAGAATGTATGAAGCTCTATTGTGATATCAAAAATCTGCAGCTTATTTCATTAAAATCTTAGAACTATAACCCCATCATTTTCCAGAGGTGACAATAAAACCACTGCGTAAAGTCATTTACAAAGTTTTTCCAGGTGAAGATACTCAAAAAACCAAGAAGACAAGGAAACAGAAAGATATTTATCTCCATTTACAGTTATTTCCTGAAAAGAGACTGATTTGCTTTGGACTTTTTGGCTTGTGAGAAGCCATTTGACATTTTCAGGCACCTCTTATTTTGTGTTTGACATTTTCAAGCATCCCTTATTTCTGTAATGCGCTATCACAGATAAGTATAAATACTTACCACTGACCTGAAAGTGTAAGGTGATGCTATGAACTATTTTCCTGAACTCCTTGGCTATGTATTAATAAACCCGTGTTCTTTCTCAGTCACTTGTTTCTGAAGTCTAGAGGAAGTTATCTATTTTATGCAAAATGCCTTTGAACTGAACAGCTTCCAGAGCAAATAACAAAAGTGATCCAAGCCTTTGGAAACACAATGGATACAAGCACCTTGCAAGAATTAGGATTATTTAGTCCAAAGAAGAAAAGATTGAGAGGTGACTTTATAACAGTCTTAAGCACATAAATATTTGCTGAAAAGGCAAATGAAATAAACCATTCTTTATGTCAAGTGAGGTTAGGACAAGCGACAGTCAGCTTAAACTTTGACAAGAGAGATTTGGTTATACGTTAGGAAAAGATTCAAACTAGGAAAGGGAAGTAATGGACAAGATTACCTAAGGGGAAGCAAGAGCACCTGTTAGACAAGGATTGTTGAATATCAAACATCTCCCGGGAATGGTTGACAAGTAGCCAATCTGCTTGGGCATCAAGATGGGTTTGATGTCTCTTCATGTCCTTTCTAGATGCACTTCATGTGATTCTATGGAGAAGAAAAGAGCAAATTATTTCAGCAAGCTTAATCTCTGTATGAAGATGTCTGAGATGTATGTTGTTTAACTTGGTCTAACACCAATAAGTTGAAACAGCCATGCAATTGCATGAAACTTTATTTCTGTTCTTGTTTCCTTTACATTTTTGACTCAGATTTTGTGTACCTGTAAGCAAGCTGTCAAGGATCCAAAGTGCCTGTTCTACACTTTATAGAACATTTCGATTGGAACTGTATCAAGTTTTTTTCTTAACACTGACTTTCTACTACAGAAGTTAAATATTCTTACAGTCTTTGATGTTTTTGATACCCTGGTTCGTTAATCTACCTTTTATTCATTTCCTAGCCCAGGTTCAACTTAAAAAGAGCAGATATTTTTCATGATACTTCATCATTAGTGTCTCCTAGCAACATAATGTCCTCCCAACCAGACCCTGATCATCTCCAAAAATTCCCCATCATCTCTCTCTGGAGTTTCAATAAGCATTTCAGAAAAAAAATCCAAGTTATTTCCTCCTTCTCCCCAATAACTCAGGTCTTCTAGAAACAAATTGTTTAAAATCATATACAAAATAAAAATGTAGATTGTTGATCCTTTGAGGAAAGGGAAGTTAAAGAAGCACTCCTGACAACAAACTGAGAATTTCACCCATAATGCCTGATAGGAATGTCCATAGATCATTTACAAACCATAGGGGCTTTTGAAAAATGAAAGTGAAATTAAAAGAGGGATTACAGTTTGAGGATTAGAATCTTATGGCAAATCATACAGCATGATATGTGGAGCTTATATAAAACTGTGGAATATCAGGCTGCTGCTGCAAGGATGCACGTCACACGTCAACAACTAAGATCCAAGGGCTGGTTCTCCAGCCACAGGACACAGGAATATTCTTTACCACTCAATATTTTTTACAGTCCAGAGCTCTTCTCCAGGCTGTACTTTGGTGGTGCACTCTGTTAAGGGATGAATTCAGGTTCAAAGTGGTTCTGGTGGTGCAGACATCTATAAAGAGGACCAATGGACTAAAATGCACTGAAGAGTTTACAGCCTAACCGGCAGGCCTCCCTTCATTTCTCCTCAGCAGACATATTTGTAAACGCCCCTCTCTGAGGCCAAGAAAACTGAAAGAGAAGCAGAGGAGACTCCGTGAGACACTGGAACAGGATCAATAATGGTGTCCATGAAGAAAGTTCACATGGCTCACTGACAGGTGTAACACTAGGCTGACAGATGTTTCCTCATATTTTCCAAAGGTGGTCTCAGGAGAAAGAGGGACAGGAGTGGGAGCAGGACTGTTAGCTCCTTTGGAAGTCCTTGAGGTTTCCTTCTCTGCCTCCTCTGAAGTTTCTCACATGGCAAAGGTAGGCGGTGTGGTCACCAATAGTAACAGGAGATCACTATGGAGTAGAGGATGGAGCCTTGCCTGCACAGTCACTGCAGGCCCACCTTACACTATGTATGGACCAGAAAAGTGCCATGTATTTTGTGCTAGAGAGAACTGTGAGTAGGCACAAAGGCCTTGTGGGATGCTAGTGTTCACCTCAAGAACTGTGCAGGGTGTTGTTTGCTCTAGAGACAGAACTGGGCCTGCGCAGCAGAGACACAAGAGGCTTACCACCACTTCATTCATGGGACAGGGACTGTTCCTGGAGTAGTGTCAACTTGGCCATGATCTCCATGGCTTACACAGAATGGGCTTGCTGGCCTTCAAATAGTCTGAAAATTATCTTTTCTCAGATCTTAGAGAAGGATTAAAGGAGGTAAGAAAATGCCTTATGGAGAAGCGGAGGAGAAACTAGGTTTACATCCAGTGACACTTGAGAGGTCTGGAAGTTTTTCTAATTTAAGACTGAATTTGGATGATAACTTCAGGCAAAAAATGACAAGAGAAGCATATGCAGTAAGATTTGTGCGGACTCCTTATGTTTTCTCTGAGTAATGATTGCAGCTGGAAAAAAATAGGTTAAGCTCTTCTACCTGGAATTTTGTCTATTGTTTTCCAACCCTATAATCTGGCCTAGCATATGACATCCATAGCCACAATTCCAGAGAATTTCACAACATCTGAATATTTTATGGATGAATGATGGATGAATATGGATGCTACAGCTACAAATCTGTCTTTCCTGTCATGCTGATGATGAAGAACAGAGGCGTTTGCAGCCATCACACCTATTGCATGTCATTAAAAGACTCAAAACAGTTGGACTGATTAAAGTTTTGGACTGAGGAAAGTTTACTAAGGATGAACAAGTATGTTTTAAAGTTTTGGAATACTTTTGCATGTATAAAGAAAACTGTCGTTAACCATTAGATAGGTACTGGACGTCAAAGTAACTAACTCATATTCTTCATCTGCCCCTGAGGTGCTCTTTTCCTTTTCCAGTGAACTTTTAGCTTTAAGCATTTTTAATGCATGAAGTACACTTCAGCATATTCCACAGGATTGCACTGATAGTGAAATTCAACCTATTCTGAGGACTGTAAGGCAAATATATTTGTAACCAGTTAATTTTCGGAGGTACTTCTTTCTGCATGTGTTGAATTTTACAGCTTGTTACTAAAACAAACGGATGGTTCTTAACTACAGGTTGCGTTCATGATTTAATTGCTGTTGTTTGGACAATACCTCTTTGGATATATACCTCCTACAAGGATGTATATCTGTTATGGAATTGTCACATTTTACTGCGGTAAAATCTGTTTCTTCATTTCAACTTCACAATCATTTGACTAAATCTTAGACAACCTGAGGCTTTTTTTTTTTTTTTTTTTTTCTATCAGCATGTTCACTAATACAGTTAAAACACAGAAGGCCTGATGTAGATTTTGGAAGTTTCCTATTGCCCTGTTTCTTAAAGACAACTCCTGCTGTGCATGCCATCCTTGCAGCAAGCCCTGATAAATGTCCCTCCATTTGTGTTGTACAGTGTTAATATAATTCTTCATAGTGTTTCTGCCTGTAGCTGGATGTGAGCAGCCTATGCTACAGCAAGCACGTTCCTTGCATTACCCTCATGGCTTCATCAGCCACCAGAGCTGGGAGACCATAGAAGAGGACTGATGCTTTTGCCCGTTCTCCTGAGGCACAGACAAGTCTATGCTTTACCTCCCAGACTGTGGTACAGAGTAGCCAACGCTGCATTACAGAAGCTGTTTAAACCCTAGTGAGGTTTATTCCTAGACAGAGAAACCTCTTTAGCACCTCTTTTCACATTTTGAGAAATCCCTGGTTTAGACAGAATTGATCTGAGCTCCCTGATCAAGAAACAATCTTGAAGTTAAAAAAACAGATGTGAAGCAGAGAAATTGGAACCAAATACCTTCTACTACTTTATCAGTATGACAAGAGAATTTAAAGCATTAACAAAAATAATACCAGTATTCTTTTTTTGTTATTTTTCAGGCATTTTTTTTCTACTCTTTGATAACTTGCTGTAAATTTTCCTCTCTTGAGTATTTACTGTGCAGATTTATATAAGGAGGTAAGGAAAAAGAGCTGCTTAATTGTCCAGTCCACCCTATTCAGAGTGCAAAAGTGGCACTTGTGGTTTAACCCAACAGCAACTGAACACCACACAGTCTTTCTCTCATTCCCCCTCCTCCCAGTAGTATGGGGGAGAGAATCTTAAAAAAATGTAGAACTCACAAGTTGAGATAAAATCTACTTATGAACACAGAAAAGGAAGCAAGAAATAACAATAATGATAATAATATGTATATATAAAAAACAAATGATGCACAAAGCAATTGCTCACCACCCACCAACTGATGCTCAGCCAGTCTCCAAGAAGAAGCCCCTTTTCACATGATAGCTTTTTCACATGATGTCATATGGTATGGAATACCCCTTTGACCAGTTTAGGCCAGCTGCCCTTTTCCTGTCCACGTCCAACTCCTTGTGCCCTCCATCTTAGTTTCTAGCTGAGACAGAAGTTGCTTTTCTCATGATGTCTGGTATGAGGCTATGTTTTGGCTCTAGAAGAAAACAAAACAGGTAACATAACAATTGTTTATACTTGTTGCCTGCCAGCGTTGAACAGAGCCAAGGACATTTCAGCCTCTCTGCGAAGGGGTTGAGGGGCACAGGGAGCTGGAAGGGGACAGAACCAGGGCAGCTGACCCAAACTGACCAAAGGGATATTCCACACCATATGACGTCATGTAAATATAAGGGGGTGAGTTAACCAGGGAGAGGGGGCATTGCTCAAGAACTGGCTGGGCAACGATCAGTGGGTGGTATGCCCTTGCTTTGTCTATCATTTCATTATATATATATATAAAAACTGCTATTTATTTAACTTAGTTTGCTGTCTTAGTAAATAGCTTTTATCTCAACCCATGTGTTCTACTTTATTTTCTCCTAATTCTATCCCCCATCCCACCTGGGGAGGAGGGTGAGCAAATGAGTGTGTGAGACTTAGCTATCTGCTGGGTCAAACCACAACACCCCCAGCTCTGCTCACTGTCAGGGCAGTATGAGAAGCTGAAAACTGAAGGACCCTTGGCTCTGCACAGCTCAGCAGCAAATAAAACATCAGTGTGTCATCAGCATTGTTTTTCTCCTAAAACCAAGACATAATATCATACCAGTCACTAGGAAGAAAACAACTCTGCCCCAGCTGAAACTATGACAGCACTATACCAGCAGGAGACACTGCCTATGTCTCAGTGAACGACAAAGCAGCAACAGCCCCTGGCAGCCTTTGCTCCAGGAGCTGAGGGCCCCTGTTACACAGTGCAGGAGGGCAGCCTGCTCCTCCTCACCACCTTCCCCTTCACTTGCAAGGGGGAATCCTCAGGCTCAGCTGTGCATGGAGTCACTGCTGCAGCTTGATGTGTTTTCAGACATGATTATCACAGCTTTGCAGCATCACAGAAGGATTGAGGTGGGAAGGAACCTCTACATGCCATCTATTCCTATCCCCTGTTCAACCAGGGACACCCAGTGCTCAGGACCATGGCTAGGCAGCTTTGGAAGATCTCCAAGGAGCAGACTGTACAGCCTCTCTGGGCAATCTATTATTCTCTTCTGTAAGGCAGAACATTCATTTTTAACTCTTCACTTCTTTCCTGAAGAACTAGAGTGGAATGAGAAATTCCCTTTTAACACATCCAAGTGAAGGGCCGGCTTGATGCATGCTACAAATTTCCTGTTGCAGGGTATTAACAACAGACGATTGAGTTGTTAATGTTGAAAGTAGCCTGACATTCACCTCTCATGGTCTGCATCATAAAGGAAATATTGTTTCCAGAGGGTTTCTGAAGAATCTGTCACAAACTGCTAAATAAATGTGAAGTTTCCATGCACATGTATATAGCTAATAACGCTTCTTTTTTCTTCTGTAAGTGCTGACACACAGGTGTCTTTTTTGTCCTGCCCCACTCCTGTCCAACACAAACACAAGTGCCATGCCAGCAGGTCTTGCTCACCAAGCTTATCATCCCATTTTATTGCTCTTCAGTGCCACAACTGCATCAAACTTTTTTGTTAGGTTTCCTAGTGCCTCTTTTTTTTTTTTTTTTTTAACTTGTCTCAGCCTGATCCTATGGAGTAAAGGGAATAGCATTCACCTGACTTTCTCTGTAGTGGTGGAGCCATGAAGAAAGGAAGAAGAAATAGAATTTACATAAGGCAGTCACTTATTAAAAATCCGAGTATAAGATATGATTGATTACATCTCCTGCTTCTGTTATTTTTGTAGCATTTAAGCCATGAATAGCTCAATGGGTGGAAAGAAAAGTGTCAGGTTGATAAAAAGTTGCAGACTCATGCCTACAAATTATTGAGCTGCAGCTCAAAGGTGAAAAATTTACCCTTAGGTGAGGCAGGTCTACATTTGTCAAGCTTTCAAATGTTTTTCAATGTGCAGTCAGCTCACTTACTATGTAACTACTCCTTTTCAATTTGCTCTAGGTTTCTGTTTTAAGCTGCCTTCCTCTGTTCCTGTGGTTTTAGCCCTAAGTATCAAGCAGGAATAGAGCCCCAGTGTGCTTGGTAATATAAAAGGCACAAGCCATCTTCCCAATACAAAATATACAAACCAGGTTGCATGAAGTAATCAGATACTGTGGATGGGGAAAGGGCCAAAACAGCTGTGAAATATTTTGGTCTTGTCACATGCACTTTGGTCAGATTTGACATGGCTTACTCATATTAAATAGTCTCTTGCCATGTAGTAATGAAAATTGAATGGGACTGCATGGAAACTGAGGTGCTACCACTGCAAGAGAAGATAATCCAAAGACATTGTCTTGATTTCCAGCGTCCTTGTAGATAACATGGCATCATTGGCCTAAGAGCTACGATATCATTGGCATAAGTGAAACCTGGTGGGAAGGGTCCTGTGGCTGATGTGCTGCAACGGACAGTTACAGGCTCTTCATAAGGGACCGGCAGGGCAAGACGAGGCAGGGGAGTGGCACTGTACAGAGCTGTCTGTTGGTGACAACATGATTGGAAGCCTCTGGGTAAGGATTAAGGGACAAGCAAATAGAAGGGATGTCGCTGTGAGAGTCTACCACAGACCACCCAGGCAAGATGAATTATTCTCTAAGAAAACAAGAGACACCTCTAGACCAACTGCCCTTGTCTTTATGGGGGACTTCAACTTGCCAGATGTTAACTGGAAACACCACACAGCTGATACAAACAGGTCCAGGAGATTCCTACCACCTTGATGATAACTTCCCAGTACAGGTCCTAAGAAGAAGAAAGGTGCCCTTTTAGATCTGTTGCTTGTGAACAGAGGTCTCACGGGTGAAGTGGCGATTGGTGGCCATCTTGGCCATAGTGATTGTGAAGTAGTCGAATTTTATTTCTTTGGTGACAGGAGGAAAACTGCCACAAAAACTTCAATCCTGGATATGGGGAGAGTAGACTTCAGGATGCTCAGGGAACTAGTTAGTAAGGTCCCCTGGGAAAGTGCTTTTGAAGGCATCAGGGTCCATTAGTGCTGGTCACTTTTTAAGTAACACCACCAAAGAGCACAGGAACAGACAATTCCGAAAAGTCAGAAGTCAAGCAGGCATGGAAGAAGGCTGGCTTGGCTGAACAGGGATCTTCTTCTAGATTTTAGGCAGAAAAAGAAAGTGTATGGCTACTGGAAGCAAGGTCAGGCAACATGGGAGGACTACAGGGATGCTGTTCACATTTGTAGGGAGAAAACTCATGTAGCCAAAGCTCAGTCAGAGTTGAAGATGGCCAATACTGTGAGGGACAATAAAAAGTTTTTTTCTTAAAATAAGTTAACAACAGAATGAGGACCAGAGAGAGTATTGGTCCATTACTTTATGAGAATGGTCACCTTACAAACAGGGACATAGAAAAGTGGAGATGTTTAATGCATTTTTTGGCTCTTGCTTCAACAATGATGATGGGCTTTGGGACACCAGGTGTCCTGAGTTGAAGGACTGTGACTACAGTAACAATAAACTCCCATCCAAACCTAAACTTGTATGAGATTTGCTGCTCCACTTGAATGCGTATAAGTCTATGGGCCCTGATGGGATCCATCCCAGGGTACTCAGAGAGCTGGCTGATGCCATCACAAGACTGCTCTGAATTATTTGTCAATAGGCTTGAGTAGGCATGTCCAACCCACAGTCTGTGGGCAACGTGGCCCAGTGCAGCTCTCAGTGCAGCTCACCCCCGGCTGCCAAGCCATCATGGTGATGGCTCTGTCTTGCTGAGTGGCCCAGCCCAGCCCCAGGCGCACGTCCATTACTCAGCACCTAGCACTGAGCTGAAGCCAGGACACGGGGAGAGCACAGTGCAGTGCTAACTCAAGTTATGGTAAATGATTTTATCCATTTTGAGATACTGGCTAAACACAGTGCTGTCAACAGTGAAAAATATGCAGCCTTGCTTTCTGTTGCGAAAAAGGAATTTGAGAATAGGTTTCAAGATTGCTGAAAAAATCATCAATTTTTTTGTATATTTGCAACTCTGCATTCAGTTGACATAAATAAATTATCTGCTGATTTTCAAATGGAATGTATGGAGTTGTAATCAGACATTCAACTCAAAAATTTGATCATATCTCTTTACTAGACTTCTATAAGACGTATCTTACTAGAGAAACATATCTCTCACTTCACAATCATGCCTTATTCACATCATTGCTTTTGGCAATATGTACATATGTGAACAACTGTTTTCAAGGATGAAGTATAGAAAGAATGAAATTTCATCAGAAATTTCTGATGAACACCTTGAGANGTCCATTACTCAGCACCTAGCACTGAGCTGAAGCCAGGACACGGGGAGAGCACAGTGCAGTGCTAACTCAAGTTATGGTAAATGATTTTATCCATTTTGAGATACTGGCTAAACACAGTGCTGTCAACAGTGAAAAATATGCAGCCTTGCTTTCTGTTGCGAAAAAGGAATTTGAGAATAGGTTTCAAGATTGCTGAAAAAATCATCAATTTTTTTGTATATTTGCAACTCTGCATTCAGTTGACATAAATAAATTATCTGCTGATTTTCAAATGGAATGTATGGAGTTGTAATCAGACATTCAACTCAAAAATTTGATCATATCTCTTTACTAGACTTCTATAAGACGTATCTTACTAGAGAAACATATCTCTCACTTCACAATCATGCCTTATTCACATCATTGCTTTTGGCAATATGTACATATGTGAACAACTGTTTTCAAGGATGAAGTATAGAAAGAATGAAATTTCATCAGAAATTTCTGATGAACACCTTGAGAACTCACTAAGAATTGCCACCACTTCCATTGAACCAGACTGATGCATTGGTTTCACAAAAATAAGATCAAATACCTCAGCAGTTTTATGGTTTTGTTGCTCTCTTTTATGTTTTAATAAAAAATACAAAAAATAAAGTAGGTAATGTTAGTTACATACATTAACTATATTACATATTTTATATTTGTCCCAAGACTCTTTCTCTTCACTCAACGCGGCCCAGGCCCAGCCAAGCCAGAGAGTTGGACATCCATTGTCATGGGAATCTAGACAGCTCCCAGCTGACTGGAAGCTGGCAAATGTTGTTCCAATTTTCAAGAAGCGCATGAAAGAAGATCCTGGTAATTACAGGCCTATTAATCTTGCCTCAGTACCTGGTAAAATTATGGAGAAAATGATGCTGGAAGTTACTGAAAAACACCTGAAGGACAATGCAGTCATTGGTCACAGCCAACACACTTTCATGAAGGGAAGATCCTGTTTAACTAAATTAATCTCCTTTCATGATAAGATCACACATCCAGTTGACCAAGGGAAGCCAGCTGATGTTATCTTTTTGGATTTCATTAATGCTTTCGATACTGTTTCTCAGTGTATCCTTCTGGACAAAATGTCCAGCATACAGCTATACAAAATCATAGTGTGATGGGTGAGCAATTGGCTGATGGATCAGACCCAAAGGCATCCAGTAAATGGCTTTACATCAGGCTGTTGGTCAGTAAATAGTGGAGTTTCCCAGGGCTCCATTTTAGGGCCAATTCTCTTTAATGTTTTCATAAATGACTTGCATGTAGGACTAGAAGGTGTTTTGAGCGAGTTTGATGATGATACTAAATTGGGAGGAAATGTTAACTCTGTTGAGGATGGAGAGGCCCTCCAGAGAGATCTAGACAGATTAGAGAGCTGGGCAATCACCAACCACATGAAGTTTAACAAGAGCAAGTTCTGGATTCTGTTACTGGGATGGGGCAACCCTGGCTATGCATACAGTCTAGAGGATGAGATGCTGGAGAGTGGTCTTGCTGAAAGAGATTTGGAATTCTTGGTTGACAGCAAGTTGAACATGAGTCAACAGTGTGCCCAGGCAGCTGAGAAAGCCAACTGTGTTGTGGGGAGCATCAAGCACAGCACTGTCAGCTGATCAAGAGAAGCAATTGTCCTGCTCTACACTGCACTGGTGCAACCTCACCTTGAGTACTGTGTGCAGTTTGGGGCATCACAGTACAAAAAGGACATAAAACTATTAGAGAGTATCCAAAGGAGGGCTACAAGTATGATTAAGGGTCTAGAGGGGAAGATGCATGAGGAGCAGCTGAAGCCTCTTCATTTATTCAGCCCAGAGAAGAGGAGACTGAGAGAAGACCTAGCAGCAGACTGCAGCTTCCTCACGAGTGGAGCGGAGGGGCAGGCACTGATCTCTGCTCTCTAATGGCAATGATAGGACAGAAGAGAGTGGCATGGAGCTGCAACACAGGAGGGTCAGGCTGGGTATCAAGAAAAGATTCCTCCCCAGAGTGTGGTTGGAGACTGGAACAGGCTCTCAATGGTAGTGGTCATGCCACCAAGCTTGCTGGAGTTCAAGGAGCATTTAGGCAACACTCAGACATGGTCTAATTTTTGGGTGGTCCTGTGTAGAGTCAGGATTTGACTCAATGATCCTTATGTTTCCCTTCCAACTCAGAATATTCTATGATTTTATGAATCTGTGATAACTTTCTCTATTTATCCTTGATTGATACCACTGAAGTAAAATACTCAATGCAAATTTAAAGGGAAGTTTTGTGTGTGTGGTGTTTTTTTGAACCAAAGAACAGTATATGCTGAAACTCAAGAGGTTATTTTGGGTCAGATAGTGCTTCAGAGTTTTATTTGTTTCTCCCCAGAATTGTCAATATGCTTTCTGCTCTGCTGTGATCAAGTCTATTCACTTGACAGTTTAGAATAGACTTAGAATCAATATCTTTACTGTGCCATGCAGAAATGTATATATATGTTAGATAAAGCCTTTCAGTTACAGCAGCATGAGGGACAAAAATATAGTGCTTTGCACTTTTCAAAATTGGTTTTAAGAATAATATATTTTATATGGCAGACACACTACCGATAAGAGGAAGACAACTAATGGACAATGACTAAGGCGTCAAAATGGTACCTTCCTTAAATCACGAAAACGTGAACATCATGTCTCTTCCAGATACAGTTTTAATGAGACAAGAACAGTAGTTGAGTGCGGGTATTGTTCTTTACACTTGAAGCAATTATCAGTCTCCCTAGCAATAATCACATAATATTCCTTAAAGTAAACCGTGATTTTACGTATCTGATCTTCCATTCAACCAGCCTATGAAAAGACTATTTCATGATTCCTACGTATATTTAGCCTCATTTTGAATGAGTTTTCTAATTCTAGTATAACTTCTAAGAGTACAGCAGCATTTTGACAAAATCACATTTTCCCAAGGCTAAAAATTACCCAAGGGTAACAAAACTTAAAGGTCAACTTTCTGTTTCACTGTGAATTCAATTTTGAGCTGTAACCAATTAACACTTCATTTTTCTTTCTGTCTGATTCCAAGTCTTGTAAGCCATTACTACCTTAGGTGGAACTATTTTGCCAAACAACCAAAATGAAATCAGTTTGAAAAGGTACACAAGGCTTTTCCAATTGCTAGGAGATTTCATTTTAACACCCACTTGTCATATTCAGAATTTGTCAGGGGAGGAAAGAGTAGTGTTAAGTGCTTTCTATGTGCCTTTGCTCTGAAATTTGATGCTTTCTGGAGCAGAAAGATGTTAATTCCTGGCTCGCAGAGTGCTTGGTGGTGACTTGCTGGAACTCGATCAAGACAGGCTTGCTCTGTAGAATGACACTGATTATTGTAACCAATTGACAAACCCTAAATGGTGGGTTTCATCTCATCTACTTCTATATACTCTGCTAGAGCAGAAGGACACAATGCCTAAACACCCTTTAATTTCCAAAAGCTGTAGAGAGGAGAGGAGCCTGAGACAGAAGCTTGCCCAGGTACCTTCTGGCAGAGTGGAGGGAAGATAAATGAATGGGTCTGAAACACAGTTCTTTAGTTTGTGCTGTGTTACAGCATTTTAGAGCCATCTTGGTCAGGCAGGAAGCTATTGAAATGTGAATTAATTCTGTGTAAACGTGTTTCCAGCTTTGTAGTGCAAAGCCTCGAGAATGAGGAGCGGAAGAATTTATGTATGCAAGGTTCAAATAAAGAGCTTAGGAAATGTGTAAGAAGGAAAGAGCGGTAGAGGAAAGAGAGAGAAGAATGGCAGCAAAAATAACGTTTCACATCTTCACATTTGTGCCCAAGTACAAATACAGGCTGGGTGGAGAATGTCTTGAGAGTAGCCCTGAGAAGGATTTGGGGATGTCTGTTGATGCAAAACTCAACATGAGCCAGCACTGTGCGCTTGCAGCCCAAAAGGCCAACCGGATCCTGGGCTGCATCAAGAGAAGCGTGGCCAGCAGGGCGAGGGAGGTGATTCTGCTCCTCTACTCTGCTCTCATGAGACCTCACCTGGAGTATTGTGTCCAGTTCTGGGGCCCCCATCACAAGAAGGAAGGATGTGGAGCTGTTGGAGCAGGTCCAGAGGAGGGCCACAAGGATGATCAGAGGGCTGGAGCANTCTATGATTCTGTGAACTCAGCCCTCTTTGCCTTCCATTACCTCACTGAAGAGACTGAGTGCAGCCTGTAATGATAACAAAGGAGGAGTGAAGTGAGACTGGGAATGAATTTAAACATGGGAAAGTTTGAAGAGAAGTGTTTTAATGTTTGCTTCTATGTTTGTAAATACCCAAAGTAGTAATCCAATGTTTATATTAACTGGCAACAAATCAAGTTAAATTGTCTAGTCAAGTCAGTTTTTCCTACAACAGCAATTGGCAAATAATTTTACTGGACTTTATCTTGACCTACGAATTTCCTTGCTACTGTTTTCTTTATTTTCTCCTCTGTCTCACTGTGGGTGGGAAGGGAGCAAGCAGCTGCCTGGGAGCTTGGCTGCTAGCTGAGGACAACCGACCACAGAAACCTGCACAGCTAACTTAGACTGGCAATGTACCTGCTAGATGATTGAAGTCTGGGAAAGCTGCACCCAAAACATGATGTAAGAAAGCTTTACTAGTCGATAGCCATTCAACACTAGCTGTTGCTGCACTCTTTTGCCCACAGATATGGACCCAGTATGCTGGCTTAGTGTATTAGGTAACTACAAACCATAAGCAGTTTAGAAGCTTGAATTAGCCTGCAGTAATTTTCATTACCATTTTCTGTTAGCAATGGAAGGGAAATAGCTAATCACAATGTGAGTATCTTCAAAATAAAAGTAGATAACCTGAAAATGGAAATAGTAACCTTGCAAACCTTGATGGTACAATTAAAGGAAAGACTCAGCCAGGCTATTGATCATTAGTAGCTGAAAGAGGAAGCACAATTTTTGACTACAGATGGATTTTCATCTATGAAAAAAATGAAATCCAAGCTAAGGTCAAACTTTTGAGATGGTCTTCAGGATGACAGGGACACATGGACACTCTAGACCTGCAAAAACCATTTTAACAGGCTTTTTCATGATTTTAAGAGCCAACTTGCAGTTTTTCACCTTTCTTAAATAGAATTTCTTTTTTCAAGGGGAGAGGGGGAGGGTTAATGATGGGGTTCAAGTTTGGCTTTATTTCATGTATAACTGTTTGTTAGGTGCCTCAGATTCCCTTTTTACCTGGTAAAAATAGTGCTGACAAATATGAATGATTCCAGAGTATCCTGCATGTCTGTACTACACAGAGCAAAGGTCAATTCTCCCAAATCAACAGGCAGAAACAAAATAACAAAACAAACCCAAGGCAAACAAGTAGCAACAAAAACATAGCACTTTCAGCAGCATTTAATAGCAATCATAGAGATGTACAAGAAATACAGAAATGCCAAATAATTGTTTTTAAGGAGCTAAAGTAGAATTTCTTTAAAAAATGTTTCCTGAGAGTTTGGTCTAAGGATTGTCCTTTGAGGTCAGGCCTCTGTCTGGACAACACTCCCTTTCTACCTTTAGGGAAGCCTCATTTTGCAAAACTAGGACCATCTAATCTGACATCCTGAACCAGACTGGGTCTTCAGAAGCCTGGGCAGCTTTGAGAGATCCTAAACTATGTGTTTAGTTTTGCTGAACTCCACTGAGCCAGCAATCACTCAAAGAAAATCCGAGGCAAAAGTGAGGAGGTTTTGTGGGTGAATTTAAGTCAAGCACTGAAAAGTGAACTGGTATAAATTCTTTAAATATTCTTTTCAGTCATTCTATTCTCAAGACAGTATAAGACAGTGTACTCCTATCAGCCACAGTTTATGGTTAGAATTGTGCATGAACAGCCACTTCAAAGGTTTAGATCTTTGTAGCGGACCATAATCATCAGCTCTTGAGACACACAGTTAAAAGCCTTGGCCATCCTCTATGTTTTGCAAATATTTAAAGTGGGGAGAAACTTCCTTATTAAATATATAAAAACACATAAATATATTTCAGTAACAAAATAGAAGGTGAAATAGAGTGTTGTAGTTTTTTTCTTGACAGGAGACGTTTTTGTTTGGTTTGGTTTTAATTGACTAATCTCAGTTATAAATTTTGTGATATACAGTGGGAAAGGCATTAAACTAGGCGTGCTTTTTATTTTCCTTTGAATTCCTTTTCATTCCACATAATTTCCTGCAGCTCCCATGTAAGATTCAAAGAATCTCCTTGGTACTACCAAGGATTCAGAAAATATAATGTTCCTAGAGACTATTTTTATTCAAGTGGTTGCAAAATTACTACCTCTCCATGGATATTCACAAAGACTGATTTCAATACAACTGATCTGCAGTATCTGACCAGAACAGCTGAAGCAATATCAGGGAAGACTTCATTCTTTTCTTATCAAGCTTCAAGAGCTTTTAGAGCTGACAGCAAATACGCCACTGCATTCCCTCTATCACTCTTAGAGATTTCAGGAAACAAATCTGTTCAGTTTGTATTCATACATAAATATAAATCTGATCCCAAACCAACCAGAATACGAATCAGCAGAATGACCTCGGAGTACAGTTAGTAGGAAACGTACAGAATGACTTCTGGAAGGGGTCTGTTCTTTATTTCTTCTTGCTGAAACTCATCCTTGAAACTTTATCAAAATGTTTTCATCTGTCATGCTCCTAAGGCAGCACACATGATAAAGGAAGCTAGGTATAGAAACATAAATAAATAAGAATACAAGTATTGTTTCCTAGAAGATAATGTATGAAGTTCATGTTATAAAAAATATTAACTGTTCTTCCTCCTTACTGCCAGGGAAAACTTAAGAAGTTAAGAGAAAAAAAAAATCAGACTTAATAATGTAAATATAGAGAAAAAATACATGGCTTTATCTTTCATTAAACTATGTACTATTAATTTGGTGTTAATTTGCTTAAGAAAAGATTGTTTGATGGTGGTGTGGTTTAACACAGCAGGCAGCTGAGCACCTTAGTTTGAAGCCTTCACTCACTTCCCCCACTCCCAATGGGATGGAAGAGAGAATAAAAAATAAATAAAGCAGAACTTGTGGGTTCCGATAAAAACTATTTACTAAGAAAGAAAAATGAAGAGGAAAAAAAGAATAATAGTTATGATAATAATATATATATGTGTACAAAACAAGTGATACACAAAAAAATTTCTCACTGCCCACAACAGATGCCCAGCCAGTCCCCAAGTAGCAGCTGTCCCCCCAACCAAATCCCCTCAGTTTTATAGTTTTTTTCACATGATGTTATATGGTATGGAATATCCTTTTGGTCAGTTTAGGTCAGTTGTTCTGGTTCTGTCCTCTCCCAGCTCCTTGTACCCATCAGCCCCCTTGCTGGCAGGGCAGTATGAGAAGCTGAGAAACAAAAACATCCTTGGCTCTGTACAGCACTGCTCAGCAACAACTGAAAATTGTTGTGTTATTAACACTGTTTTTTTCCTAAAGCCAAAACACAGCATTGTACCAGACACTATGAAGGAAAAATCAACTGCATCCCAGCTGAAACCGGTACAGATGAGTCAAGGGAAAAGGTTTTTATTAGGTATTAACATGTTGGTGAAATAGTAATTTTAAATACAGTGAAACACCTGTTCTTTACTGTGTATGTGAAATCTACTCCTACAACAGTTTTACTGCTTTAAAATCTACTCATTCAAGAAGACCACACTGTAGTTAAAAATCAGTATGAATGTCCTCGTAAAAGGGACTTAATGAACAAAATTGATTCTTTTTGATATATTTTGATAAATGTTTCAGTTACAAGTAACTCTATTTGTTAAATGTTGTTACTGTTTTTCTTCCCTGGAAATATTCCCAAATAAAAGAGTAAGAATTAAACGTCAAATTTGGATTTAAGAGTGTGATGTTTTTTCTTTCTGTGTTTTCCTTAATGCCTAGGAAGCTCATCAGATGTAAATTGTAGTTACCTCAAGAAAGCAAGATAATTAATGTCATTTTCTACTTTGTAAGGTTTTGGTCCCTGGTTGACTTCCATGATGCTAAGGACCTACGTATCAGACTTCTTTCCTTCATACAGATGTGTAAAGTGGATCCATTGCTGCAAAGCCACAGTAGGCACCCACAGTGAAGGCCTAAAAGATTTGAAAACAGAAACTAAAAAAAGAAAGCCTGTGGTCAATAAGGTTAACTTCACTGTATGGATGAGCATTTTCTGTCAATATGTATTAGTTGACTGGTTAAAAATGGATGAAATTCTTGTTTTGAATAGATTGCTGAATACATTTACTAGGTGATTCATATGTTCAGAATACCTACCATCACTCAAATCTTTATGTTGTCGTTTAAAGACAATTACACACGCTTGGACAGAATTTCAAAGGAAATTATCACATCTGCTGAGCCATCATGCAATGTCTCAGTATATGTGTAATACATATATTTAAAGAAGAGTAACTGCTTATTTACAAACTTGCCATTGCAGATGCAGAGTTACACAGATACATGAGATACAGGCATAAACTGGGAAAGATGGCCCAAAATGTTTAGGTCTTTTCCAGCCAAGCTGTTAACAATGGTGAATGTTGCCTTTATTTTCTCCTTTTCTCCATTTAAACTTCTAATTCTGCAATAGTTCTTACCAAAAATAGATGAAGAAAAGGAAAAATTTGTCTACACAAATAAATAAATAAATAACAATCCTGAAATTGTAGAGGTTACAATGAAGAAAACTGTCAGAAAAATCAATATTTAATTAATATCTCTATTATACATATAGTGTAAGAGAAGCTTCTAATACGTTAGATACCAATGCAACTTTAGCTGTAGAGTTTGCAAAAACACTTCACCTAAAGAACTTAAGCTAAATTAGAAGTGAACAGCATGAAAATGAGGATAAAAAACAGATTAAAGTCAAAGGATATCTTGTGCTTTCATCTCTAGAAATCAAGCCAGATGAATTACTCAAGAAAGAAACAAGAGCATAAGGGGGAAATCTTGAAGGCAAAATTTGGGTTTTCTTCTAAGTAAATTATACTTCCAATTCTAGGATTTCTGCCGAGCAGATTCATTTAGAAACTGGTACTGAAAGGGCAGCAAAAAATAGATATTTAATGAAGAAATGCCTCTTAATCTGTAAAGATTTTCAAGACATTGAGAAATCAGGTCACTGCTATTGGCTTATGCTGTGTTCAGGGATGGATGAGTTAGACTTTGTCCTTTAAGCACTAGAAATTGGTAAGTGTGAGTTACTTAATTGTAAGTATTGCTTTAGTTTTATTATTGGTAAAATCTAGCTATGCAACCCCAGCGGGGTGATGTATATCATCACACAGCAAACGGAAAGGAAAACGCACAGTTGTACACAATATGCTGCCGGAGCTAATTGATATAGCTGTCATGCTATCAAAGCTAATTGAAATTACTGGAAACATTGTTAATTATTTCATTGATCTGTGGAGAAATCACACATAAAATTATCTACCAAAGAAAGAAACTGTAAATGGTTATTCTCTTGCAACCATACACGAGGATTGAAGCATTTACTCTTTCACACTTAAAGATTTGGCGAGCCGGTGCTCCAAAGTCTGGCTATATTTCCCAAAACCTAACGTAAACAAGAGATTCTTACTTTATGAGAGATCCTGCTTTTACATACTATTTGCACATTAGTTGCAATCTTAATATGAGAAAGTAAATTTTGCTTCAAATTTGGCTGTTAATATACAGACACTCATAACTGTTACTGGGCCATTACTTTTACAGGGGTAAACTTGCACCTGTATTCATTTTGTGCACTGAATTATCCATCCATCTCTCAAAGATGCACATGCTCTTTTGGCTGGGTCACTTTCTGAAATTTTTATTCTATTGTTTAATAGTTCCTTTCCTTTTACTCAAACCCCTTATGCTTCAGTTTCTTCTGCAATAAATGATTACCATACTGCATTAATGTAATTCTTGTTCCTTGCTTCAACATTTTCTTTTCTTCCTTAATGAGAAAAAATATATGATAATCAGCAGTATTCTTTAACTGATGGTCACCTCTGATTATGTCATCTGTTATCAACTATGAGTCAGAGCCTAAAGAGAATTGCATAGAAAAATGTCAAACCAATCAGTATCAGAAACTTTAGCATCAAACCACTTAATATTAATTTCAAATATTTAGATAATTCAGCCTCAAACATCCTCAGCTGTTGCTGCTGCTGCTGTCTTTTGCCACACTTTTTAATGATAGCTGAAAATGGCAATTTAAAGTGGCCAGAAGAGTGAGAAAAATGCATGTCATCATCTGCACACAGGGCAAAATACAACTCAAAAGGAACGTGTGATTGATATTCTTTAGTGTGTAAGTGATCGAGCACTGGCATATGTTGCCCAGAGAGGCTGTGGAATCTGCCTGCTCAGAAAAACTCAAAAGCTGCCTGGACATGTTCCTGGGCAGCCTGCTCTGGGTGTCCCTATTTAAGCAAGGATTGGAATGGGTTACTATTGAATATACCTTCCAATCCCAACCATTCTGTGTTTTTATGATATTATGAATAAGTACACAGGTACATTTCAGTGGCACTGCTTATTTCAGGAGTGGTCAGAGTGGTCACAAAAAAGCACTTCTATTCTATCAAGAGAATTTCTTCAGAACTTTTCAGCACAAATTCTTACACTAAAAAAAATAAAATGCACAAGTAGTCTAAGGCGTATCTACATTTTGCAAACCCAATCTTCCAGAAGTATTTTGTGCCAGGAAAGGACGGTTTATTAACATGAGAGGGTTTTCTTATAGTTAAGTTCATGCAATGTTTTGAAAAAAATATTTATCTCTGGCCTCTAATATGCACCACTGACATAGATGTTTAGAACAATTTTTCCTGCGTGCAGAAGAACTCGCTGATGCAAAGCAACAAGAACCCATTTACTATATGCATTTACCTGTTCTGCAAGTGTTGCTAACATACTGGCATACTCACTGATAAACAAGGCCAGGTTCTGCAAATGAACCCAGGAGGACTAAAAAAAAAGAAGGCAAACTGTTCAATTAGTAACATCCTATTATCCCAAACTTTTGAAAGAAAATGCACTTTTTAGTGACTTGCATTAAACTGCTCATTTGCAAGTTATTAGTATTATTGTCGTTACATAAATGGCCTTCACTCAAAAAATCCCTCTACTTTTTAATAGCAAAGCTACAGGAAGATGCCAATGTTGATCGATCGGAGGTGTTTATAGTCGAGTCCAGCGGGATCTGTTATTGCAGTAGGTACAGAACGCAGCAGGCAATGCGCTCAAGCAGTAAATACAGCCCCAAAACCCTGCTGGGAAGATGAACCCCTACTCAGAAAAGCTCAGATTGTCCACTCTCAGTAGCTCCCTATTAGCTTTTATCATCTCTTTAATTGTCTCAGTAGCAAAGCTTTAAGACTGTTGAAAAAATATCAACAGTTTTTGGAATACATATGCTGTACCTTTCATTTTACTTTGATTATTTAATGGGAAAAGGTACTTCAGATCTAAAGAATTCTGAGTATCACTGAAGAACTCTATAGACCAATTTAAAGTACACTCGTTTAAGCCACTGGCTGAACTTATGTCCTTTAGTATTACATTATATTTCATTGGATTACTTGCTTAAAAATGTTATGTTACATAGACATCTCCAGCCTTAAGGCTTTCAAATCTCAGGTATGTTGTACTACGCAACAGATAGATCTATAATATTAATGAGACAGATGAAATGCTCTGGAGATAGATTCTGAGTTCTGTACAGACTATATTCAGAGCTTCAGTACCCAGCTCAGCATTTACATCTATTTTCCCAGTGACACCTTGATAAAAATTTCCTGAGGGTCACAGATTTAAATATCAGCTGTCTGAACAGCTGCATATATGAAAGCATCTGATGTTCAATTCATTGGAATGTGGCACACATTTAAAATAATGAAATAAATAATGCAGTTTCCATAGAGAAAATGCTTCATTCTTGAGCTAAGTATATTTTAGGTATTAGTTGATGTTTTCAGTGTAGAATTATAGCATGCTAGCTGAAAGCAAAACCTTGTGCAGACACATAAGGTAGGAAGAAATAATAGTTTCTGAACAATGCTGCTATTGACTGGCCTTAGATTCCACTGGGAATGTGAAGACAAACCTCCTTACAGCAAGATAAGTCCTTATTATCCACCCAGGTCCCTCTTCCTTTGCAGGGGATTGATACTGTGCGCCCGATTTAGAGGACAAGGACTAGTGTTGTCAATACACCTGACTACATGAAGGGTACCTCCTCTCACAGCTTTGTCTTGGAAACAGTGTAAGAACAAAGTGAATTATGTGGGCTAGATGAAGGGCCCTGTCTTTCAGCAAGGGCCAATAGAGGAAGGATGGATCTGTTCATCCTCTCAGTGAGGACTGCACTTGCTGTACTTGCCTATTCACTTTTTATTATTATTATTATTGCCTATTCACTTTTTTATGCCATAAAAGATTTTACAGTCTTCCTTTAAGTATTGGGTCTAATCCAACAGTTCCTGTTGTCACTTATGGACCATAGGAGCTATGAAATCTAGGAAAATATAGCACTTGTGATCCAGGATCAGAAAGAACCTGTCTCCTTTGGGGAGCAGATCATTCTATGAATCTTCACTTGTCCTACGGTCTTGCACCTTAGCAGTGCCTGTGCCCCGCCCTTAATTTGAATTTTAGAGCTTCTGTTTTTCTCCAAAGCTGGGTTCTCTCTCATTCTCCAACTCTCCTTTTGCATCCAGTAGACATATAGCTGCTAGTCAGGAGATGTGATTCCTCATCATCTTGCATTTCATTAAAATAATTAGTGAGTTGATTTACCCAATAGAAGCTGAAAGCAAAGGTTGTACTATTTATTTTTAGATTTTCTTTCCCTACTTAGGATTGTTGTGACCCACATTTATTATTTATGATAGCAATAATGCTGTTGTCCGAGTCTCACAGAATTATTTGGTTTCTCAAGGCAAGACGCCCAGAGTTTTTAATTTCTACTCGAAGGTTAGTATCATGTTCCAGAAAACATACATATGAGAGCACTTCATAAATCCACAGGTGTAGATATGTAAGAATAAGCTGTGACAATTTTTAAAAACCATAATGTAGTCTATGAACTCTTTGAAAACAGAAAAGTTTTCTTTTTTTCAGAATTGGGGACTACAAATGCTTGAGTTTTCATATTGAATTGTCATTAGCATTCGATGTCCTATAAGAGAGCCTAATAGCCTCTTAAACACTCTCGTAATTTGAATCCATTAGTCTAATAGGCAGGGATTACAAAGGAAACAAAGAGATCATTAACCATGAAAGTTAAACACATCTGTTCATATTCAATCATTAAAATGACAAATATTTCATCACTGAGAAACATAGATCTTAGTATAGGAAGATTCAATATAAAATCAGCTCAATATTAGTCTTGCCAAACTTACATATTGCACAGACGAGGAATTTTATAGCAACTTCTGTCTCAGATGTCAAGCAGAAGTCCTAGTACAGTTTCACTGGCTGGATACAAAATAACCCCATTTTGTCCCATCATTGCTTGTGAGATTAAACCTACATTCAAAAGAGTCCATTAGCCTGATGCATCTTCCTATTGTGTTTAAAAATTAGCAAAAGACTGAAGTCCTGAGTGCATTTTCCAAAGTCAGGAGCTTTTCCTCCACTGCATACAACATTGATGTGCTTCTAATGTTGCGGATCCTATGCCGCTGTCCCAGCTTCTGGGATCACCAGCTCCTAAACTGATTCTTGCAGCTTTGTAGAAACAGTACACCCCAGTTTTTGTGAAGCCACAGATGCTTCACAGGTCTGAAGCATGACAAAAATTGCTCTTACTTTCGCCATTCTTTGAAGGGCAGTGTACTCAGCGCTCATCCTTCCAACTTCATACCATATGTAAATTGCTCAAGTTGCAGAAAAGTACCAAGTTCGTTGAAAAAAAAATTGAATGTTTGCATTTAATCACAAAACTGAAAAAACAAAGTTACAAAATGGAATATTTTTTAAATGCTCTGAAGTTTGTCCCTAATCTTTCTTTTATCCAAGCTTTTGTTCCATGATATATCAGAGCAACTTGTGCTGAGAGCCTAAGCAACATCTGAGTATCACTTCAAAGAGGCAGCTCTTTCATGGTTTACTCTTTCTCGCTCATTAGCCAGCCAGTCCTGTGTCCTAGCTACTCCCTTTTCCCTTCAATCTACTCCCTAGGGCTACCCACAAGAGTTTGTTTCTGCTCTTCCTCCTTCCAAAGTGGGTTACCTTTTTCTCTCTTAAATTCACATATTTCCTGGCTCTGTTATCTGGAGGAATCTGTAACTAGGAAAATAAAACCTTTATTAAATATGTAATTACTGAACAAATAATACCTGTGGAAACAATTATTAAATACCAGCAATGGATATTTTTATTTCTTTTTATTTTAACTTGCAGAGCTGAACTCCATGCATGTCCCACTTCATAGGAGTTTTAGTGAATTTGATCTTCTATTGTAAATAGGAAAGACAACCAGGATGGAAGAGATACATTAATCAAGGAATTTAAGATTGTAAAGGCTGTAAAGTTCTCATGTAAGTCAAGTAGTTTGAGAAATCCTTAATGTTGTTACAGTGCAAGACCACATTAACAAGACACCAATTTTGACATGAAACCATAATAAAAGTTTCTGGAGTCTAGAACTCTCTTGTATTTCATTATCTCATCTTTATATGCCAGGAATTGTAGGGAACTGTATTACAGGAGGAGAAAGTTATGTTCATGAAAATGAATATGAACTATTCTAGTTTCAGTTCTGAAGTACTTTTCCTGTTGCCTAAAGAGCTTTGAAAATGTTAAAGGAAATAGAAATAAAAACTGTTTTGTGTGTCTTAAAACAGTCAATTCTGTATTCCTAACATCTGACCAGCTGTACCTCTCAAGCCTGAGTGCTTGAAACACAGCTCATAATTCAGCTGAGCAGCAGCTCAGAAGTCTGAAGACCTTCTGCCCTTGTCCTCGTGGGTGACCCTGGCCATTCATTCCATGGGAATTCATCTGTCTACAGTGGAGACAGTACTTCTGCACTTCCAAAATGCAGATATTATTAATAACTCTTTGTGAAGGGGGTGTTTCTCTCTGTTGAATATACAGAGAGCTCACAGTTACTTCCTGAGATGTCAACATCTATGAATTAGATGTCTCGAGCTGTTTTTCCAGGTGACTGGTGAGAGTAATCCTGACTCCTCTTCCTCAGACATCAGTTCTTCTTTGGAAAGAGGGAGCTGCCTGTGGTTAGTTTTCTTATTGATGAAAGCTGCTAATAATGGACTATGATCCATGTTAAACAGCCTATTTGCACTGCTAGTTGATGGGATGAGAGGTGAGGATCAGGAAATGCTATGAGAAGAGTAGATATTTCTCCATTTTAAAACTCTTATTGTGACTGCAGCCATCAAACAAGTTTGTCAGATAAACAACAAGAACTTCAATCTTTACAAAGTTCAACATGAGTTCAGGAATAGCAGTCTCATTTTTGTTTTTCTCATCACTTTTCTGTCTACCTCTGGATACCCTTGCTCCCAGATGCCCTTTTCTACATGGAATCTCTTGTTCCTGGAAACAAAGAGCATCAAATATCTAATTAGATTATGTTTACATGAATTTTCCAGTCCAGTAATGCGTATCTGAGTAACCTGGATAATTCAGATAAGTGTCTCTCCTATAATCTAAATTAAAACAATCCTAAAATTGTTCTGGAGTGTTATCTGTCATTAGGCAGATATGCAACAGAAAGAAATAACATAGAAAGTCATAATAAATACAAGCCTCCACAGTTTAGGTATTATATTCCTGCTCCTTTTACCATCAGGGAACTCTGTAGCAGTGTGCTTTGAGCTGAAAGGATCACATCTGAATTCCTATAATCTCTCCTTAAAGAATGTTGATAACTCAAAAAAAAAAAAAAAAAAAAAAAGGCAATCAACTGAAACCACAGCACATAAAGCTCTTTGGGGAACAGGTTTGCCTATTCCATTTTCTTTCCTTTAAAATGCAAATCCCATAGGCCCCCTCCCAAATATGAGGAGATCACTTTCTATTATTTGTGATTCTGTAAGACGTGTCTCTTCATAAAACTTTACAGTGATATGGAGGACAGGTCTGAAATGGATCTTGTGGTGCAATCACCATTATCCCTGACAACTCTCAGAAAGTCCTTACTCAAGCTAATCAAATGCTAGTCTGAAAGCAGCACTCTGGTTGCTCCTACTGCTCTGTTTGAAAGCAGTTTCAGAATTCCACAGAATCACAGAATTGTAGGGTTTGGAAGGGACCTCTAGAGATCATGGAGTCCAACCCTCCTGCCAAAGCAGGTTCCCTAGTGCAGGTCACACAGGGAGGTGTCCAGACGGGTCTTGAATATCTCCAGGGAAGGAGACTCCACAACCTCCCTGGGCAGCCTGTTCCAGTGCTCAGTCACCCACACTGTGAAGAAATTCTTCCACATATTGGTGCGGAACTTCTTATGCCCCAGTTTTAGTCCATTTCCCCTTATCCTGTCCCCACAGACCACTGAAAAGAGATTGCCCATGTCCATTTGCCTCCCAGGCTTTAGATATTTGTACACATTGATAAGATCCCCTCTCAACCTTCTTTTCTCAAGGCTGAACAGACCCAGATTAACAAGCCTCTCCTCATAAGGGAGATGCTCCACGTCCTTTATCATCTTTGTGGCCTTCTGCTGGACTCTTTCCAGGAAGTCCATCTTTTTTCATACAGGGGAGCCCAGAACTCGACACAATACTCCAGACGAGGCCTGACCAGGGCAGAGTAGAAGGGGAGCATCACCTCCCTTGACCTGCTGGCAATGCTCTTTCCAATGCACCCCAGGATCCTGTCAGCTTTCTTGGCCACCAGGGTACACTGCTGGCTCATGGCCAGCCTAATGTCCACCAGGACCCCCAGGTCCCTCTCCGCAGAGCTCCTCTCCAGCAGGTCATCCCCCAACCTGTACTGGTACATGCTGTTATTCCTCCCCAGGTACAAGACCCCACACTTGCTTTTGTTAATCCTCATACGATTTTTTACTGCCCAACACTGCACTGATTAGACACCCTCCCCCATTTCCACCCTGACCATCTTTATGACCAGTTTTATTCTAGTCTTGCTCTTTAACTTAAGCAGCACTTCTTCTTTTCTACATACACTTCCCAATGCTTTTATAAACCAAGCTGTTTAATCCATGTTTTTTTCTCTCTCTTCACTTCCTGAAGCTTTCCACTCCTTCCTTCATCATAATGTACCTTTTCTGCACCTGTGTAAACATGAATTCAGCTTTCAGGGACAGAGCTGAGCAGAATTTCCGTAGTATTCCAGATACATTCTCACCAACAGCACTGAGTTCTCTCCAGACGACTTCTAGTCTCTAGATGTTGGTTTGCTGTTACCCCACAGCCAAACAGTATATCAGATCTTCATCTTCCTTAGTCATTTCCAAATTATGATCTTTTAGTTGATTTTCTTATTTTCAATCCTGTGGGACCTGCCCTTGAATTTTATTTTTCTGGGATCCCCCTTGTATTACTCAACACAGTGGATGGTTTACTAGAATCCAGATATAAATATGAAAAATACAAATTTTTCCAGTGTTTCTTCTCTAAAAAAGCAATTTTCTTATCAAAGAAAGCTTTTTAGTTGGTCCTAATCTATATTTGGTAAATGTATGTCCTCTCAGTGTTTTCCTGCAGTTCTGAACACTTCTCAAATGGAAGTTTCTTCAAAATGTAGTGCTATTTCCACTGAACAGAACAGCCTGTGGTGTGCAGGCAATACCAACCATCATTCTGTATGTGTAATTCCTTGTCTGTTGTTCCTGTGGTGCTATTTAATGTATTGACTATGGTCATAATGTACCAATCTTAAAATGATCAAGGACTGATTTATTTGAGGGATCCTCCAGATCTTGAAGCTGTGGTCACCAGAGCAGCTTGCCAGGAATGAAAGTGGGTTAACTCTTCATTCTAGAGTGCTCAAATTAGGTGGTATGACCAAGCTGGAAAAATTGTCTGCTAGGGTTGTTGGGAAAGTCTGTGCATGTGGATGGAGGTGCACATACCATAAAAATGAAGGGAATGAGGCTTTTGTAGGTTTTTATCTAGATGAATTCCACCTCAATAGATTTAATGCTGACTCTGTTTAGCTGGATTGTCAGTTGAGTACTACCATATCTGAAGAATTTAAAAGGTGTCTTCTTACTTGCTTATGTTGGTGCAAAGTAATCAAGATAAATGCTAGAAAATTAAATTTCAATGACATGTATGAAGACTTAAGCAATCAAATTTGGAAAATTGGCATCAGTAATTATTCTGTCACAGGGGAAAAAAAAGCATTTACTTCAAAAATAAAGTCTTTTTAAGTTTTGTTGTATTTCATTCCTCCTCAGACAATAATTTGTTATCTTAAGAGACATCCTTCTGATAACAGTGCTTTCTCTTACCATAGAAATAGCGTTTTCTCAGACCACTTGTCCCAGATTTGGCCTTCATTTCTCTAACTCAAAGATAGAGAGCATTTCTCTTTGGAAATCGTTATTCTTTGTTCATTTATCATCACGCAAATACTTTCCAGAATAAAATTAAATGGATAATTTAAATGCAGTCTGCTTAAGCAAGACATTATGTTTCTCTCAAAATGAACATTACACTGCAATAACATGGGCAGTAAAACTATAATTTCTTATTAATACCTGAATGCCAACTATCCTTTGGAAAACTAACGTAAAATTTAATTGTTCAAGGCTAACTTAGTCAAAACTTAAAGAAAAAATGTCTCTATGGCATATAAAATCTAAATGTTATTAAAGTCAATTATTTAAGATATTTAAATATATGAGAAAAGATTGGGTAGATGGCAAAATAGCTGAGTTTTACTCAGAGGTCTGAAAAAACTATTTCACCTTGTTTTCAAACAAACAAAATCAAAAAGAACATACTTGTTTACAAAATTCGTTTTAAACATTATTCTCCTTTGCATTTTAACTAAGTTTTCTCTCTGCCTTCCACCCTTGGATTTCTCCCCAGCACTCTAATATGGAAGACTTGAGTTATCCCTGATTTTACAGTGCTGGCATGAATGAACTCACAGTGTTGGTATGAACGACATCACTCGATAATGTGTGCTTGGAGTTGGAAATAGAGCCTCAGCAGTGTTGCAAGGACTTTGTGATATAACTTTTGTTATTTAAATGTCTAAAAGACTAGCAAATGGTCTAACAAGAGGATATGCAAATCTCAGCTAAGACTCAGACACACTTTGAATGTGAGCTTTGCCCTTTATATCAGTTCAGCTATAAATGATTCTTATTCTAATGGGAGTATGTAAGTTTTGGTCTAATATCTCAAATCTGCACTAAAGTCTTTCAGTTTCTAATGAATATGCTCAGCTACTTGAAATTCTGTGGTAATAGAAGAGAGTGCACCTTTTCCACTCAAGTACCTTCTTCTCCATTACAAGATGTGAGAAAAACCTCTTGACCTATACAAAGAAAATTGGGCCAGTAAATGTTGAATAGAAGCATATTGAAAGTTCATGAGGAGACAGGCATCCTTCATTTGCCAGAAATGATTACTCTGAAACTTCTATGAAGCTTGTATATGTTGGATAAAAATAAGATTAATGATTGGCCTATGCTTTTATTATTTTTTTTTTCTTATTTCAACATTCTCTTTAAACCCATACAAATTTAGGAGCATGGCACTGTTTTTGTACAAGGCAAAGAAGAACATAGACATTATGTAAATAGTTTCAGTGGAGAAATGAAGTGGAAAAACTCATTTTACAATAGAAAGAATAAATGGAATTACTTACTGTTTGATGGGGCTGAAAACCACTGAGCTTTAGACAAGTCTGATCATTTCTGTAAGCCTTTACATGTAATAAGGAATAATGAATTTTCGCTTGTGTCCTCCTGGACATGGCATCCCACCTCAAATAAAGGGAAAGAGAAAAGAGGGGAAAAGGTGGATCCAACTTTTTATCTCTGTAACACATATAAAGCCAAGGAAAACAATACACTACAGTGCAACTTTTCTGTATTTACAGCAGAGTAATTGGGAACAGAGCTCTGATTCAAGTCAAAATTTAAGTTTTTGTGTGCTACCCGCTGAAGTCTTCATTAAGTTCTTGTACCAATGGAAAGATCTGCTCTTCTCTCATTGAAACTACAGGGACACTGGATAGCTTTAACAAGGGTGAAGGGCTAGCTTGAGGGGCTGTCCAAGACACCAGCGCTAGCTGCAGTGCCACTGCCTTGGGGCAGCTTCTGACTCAGTTCAAAGCTGTGTCAGCCAGCTTCAGATGGGCATTTCTACTCTGTGATTCTTCAGCCTTGGAATCCACCACCTGCTCTGGTGACAATGTAAATGATATGAAAGGAAACTTGTTTTACATTTTCAAAAGCAGCCGTCATGCACTGGCCTTGAGCCAGTTATATGTGACTTTGAGCACATCAACTTAATCACAATGAAAATAATACCAAGCTATTATTTAGGGAAACACAATCTCACAGGAAGTTGTCTGACAGCATTTATGCATAAGTAAAAGTTGGAATGGTTTAAAAAAAAATGAAGTGAATTATCAGAAACAAGACTAACAAAAAAAAAAAAAGGAATACTGAAGGCAGCACAACTGAGATTTCAGAAGAGTTTGGTCTTCAGGGACTGTCTCATTTTCACAACTCTGTCTATTTTAATATTTGTTATGAAATAACATAAAAAAAACTATAGAAAGACTCCAGTTGTGTTGCACTTATTTAGTGCCCTATGGATTGAAGCTAGTGATAACGAACACAAGAACACTAATGTGGTCAATTGTCCATTTTATACAAATTTGTCATAATAACACTGATAATTGTATTTTTATGCAATTTTAGGAAGGAAATATGTGTATTAAAAATGTAATATGAATGACTTCTTCATGCAGATAGTTCCATCAGATTTAACATAATCTAGGATTCTAGTTGCTATGTTTCAATAATTTAGTATCTATTCATTTTACTCATTGTACGGGGATTTTTTTTAACCTTTTTCAATTAGTATTAAAGAGACTCAGTAGGAATATTCATTGCATACAGGTAAAAATATTCTCTTACAGCAGAATGGTCATTTTTATAATGTTCATACTCTTAAGGCACAATTATATTACAAATCCTCTGGCATGCACAAAGATGTTTAAAACCAAGTACCTATAATTATTCCATAAACCAATCTGTTACAGTTAGCTTACTGAAAAAACAGACATTATCAAAATGAAAGAAAAATGGAGGAAGGAAGGGAGAAAAGAGAGAGGAAGAAAGAAGGGAGAAAATAAAGTTGAAATAAAGCAAGCCATTTCTGCCACCTTCATTTGTAAGGAATGATTACAAACATTATTAAAAGCCTTGTCTGAAATCACTACTATGTTGAATTGCACAAACAAAATCAATCCTTAAATAAAGAACTAAAGGAAATAGAGCAAAATAAGAAAAAACAGTCAAAGAGATCTTGCAGAATATGATACAGATCAGTCCTTGTGACGTACCTTTTTACTGATAACTTTTTGAAAATGCACTTAAATCTTCTTATTCACTTTTGATCTCTCTTCTTCCTCACACAAACATAATCCTTTGGTTTTACACGGCTGATTTCTAGCAGTAGAACTAATGATCAACACGGATAGTTGCTATTAGGAAGAAAAAGTGCCTTTTTTGAATTTAAAATTTAAAAAATGAAATGAACATGCAAAATAGTTAGCATATAATAAATCTAAGTTAGCATATAATAAAAATGAATGTCAGACAGATCTACTCCACTAACCTTGCAGGGTCTCTTTAATTTCTCTAGAAAATTTTAATATGCTCCACTCACTGGCTAGGAGGGGAATTTGGGTATTGGTTTTCCTGACCTACATTTATATTCATTTTGCTTAGCAGAAATAAGTCAAGGAGGTGGGATGCCTAACAAGGAAAGGTTATCAGGATATGAACTACTGAGTAAAACCCAAGATGTTCAGCTTCTCAGAAGTGATTGAGAAGTTTTCTAAACTATCCAGGAAATCAGAAAACAGTCGTAGTAATCATACCAACTCTTGTAATGCACCCTACAGATTTTAGACAGTTCGGTTGTTGAAAACCAGATTTAGCAACACCAAAGAGATGAAAGGGAAAGTTCATGTTTATGCTCACATTTCCCTTGTTTAGCTGGCCCAGAGACTTCAGCAGGGTTATTCTGAGATGTGCTTCCCTTCTGTGCATGCTAGGACAGTCAGGGGAAGCAGAATGTTATTTTCTTTATCTCTTTGTCTTAAAGAGCACTGCCAGTGATTAAGCTCGTGTTGTGAATCTTTTCCTCACAGTAGTGATAGACTGTGACCATGGACAGTCTGACTCATGCCAGCTGTACATAAAGCTTTCCACCACAGGAACAGCTTATCATTGACCATCTGGCCCATGGAAAATCCTAGAACTTCTGAAAATTATTTCTGTATGAAAAATAAATACAGTTAAGTTTTCCTGTACTGAAAGATCGTCCAGCATAGTGGAGGTCAGAAATCTTTTTCTGTTCAGCAAAAACTCACTCCTTTATCTACCACCCTAAGATCCTCTTAGATGTAATAAAAATAGAACTGATGAAACACAACCTAACTCGAATTATTATGCATCAGAATTGCAACCTAGCAAAGAAAGCAAAGGATGTTCTTGATGTTAAGTCTCCTGGGAGTTTTCATGGTGTCATATCAACCAGTCGCTTTTAGTAATCCAGCACTAATGTATATCTACACGGAAATGATACACAAATTAGATTTAAAGGTGAAGATTTGACATGAAGATTTCCTCATACCACATTGGAAGGGTGAAGGGGCTTAAGGATGGTTTGGCTGCAAAGTACATCCTTGCTAAAACCCCTTAGTAACTCCAGTAATAGGGGAAAAAGCTCCAAGGCAAACCAGAGTTAGAACTTTTGCTGGGAAGCTGCACTCTGTGCTCTGAGGAGCTGGGCACCCCCTGAAAACAGTAGGAATTGGACATAACTACTGCTCTACAGATCAAATCAGTAGTTACAGATCAAATTTTACCTTGAGTGAAAACTGTCAGGTTTACACAAATCCTAAAGGTGATTCAGCAATGCCCAGAGATAATCAAGTACTCTGAGATTAAAATACTGAGAGCTATCTTCTGTTCCCTTGGGATGGTGTCTAATATATGTTAAATCCAATCAGTGCTTCTTAGCTTTCTTCCCTGTCACAGAGTTTCAGTTTACTAATTAGAAACGTTCAGCTGCAATTCCTTTGCATCACTTTCTCGCCGGGTAGGATTCAGCACCCTCTGAGAATTTAAAAAGGTTATACCACCATTTGTCAAGGTCACAGCAAGAAAGGTTTTTCATTAATTTTAGATTGGCAAAGAATAAGAAATATTGTAATTGCTACATTTAAGCCATTCACTGCACCAGCTCTCTTTCTACTTCACAGACAGCCAATTAGGGGCTTTATTTAAAATGTATGAATTGCATGACTGTCATTAAAGCTATGATTCTGAAGAGTTCATTTGCTTTCCTTAATGGAAGTATTACAGAAACTCCCTCATTTTTCAGGACAATGATCGAATCACTCAACATTTGGTAAATAAAAATGGATCTGTAGGCCTGACCACAGGTGGAGCCTCCATTAACGTGAGTATTGAGAGGGCCTGGTTCTGGGAGATGCTGACAGACTGCTTGCCAGCCCTGACCATCTGCCTCCTCAGTTTGACAGCAAGGCCTGGAAAATTCCCCAGAACGTTGGGCTTTTGTGATAGGACATAACAAAAACTCAATCAAATGCTCAATATTTGTGAAAACTACACAGAGCCATCTTCAAGGACTGTTGCTGGTTTTTGCAGCACAACTATGACTTAGATTCAACAAAGCCAGAGCCATGAGTGGACCCACAGGCTCAGCCAAATGTGCTTTCATCATGCTCCAACATCCTACTAGCTTTCTTGAGTGAATATCTTTCTCATGGTAAACAGTTACACTTTGCCTTTCCTTTCTTTTTCCACTTACTGAAACGTAAAGGTATCTGTTTAGATGGATCGGTCTTATTCCCTTCTTTTTTGTGTGAGAGGACTCAGAAGTAAGCATTTCCTCTATTTTAGAAGTAACACATCTACAGCAAAGTGTTAGAGACTTGGTGGTCTGACCTTATATTTTGCAGTATGCTTTTAGCAGGTACGCTTCCTCATCTGTACACCTTCTAGGCAAGACTACTCCAGCAGACTGTAAAACTATGGGAAGTTTGTCTTCCTGAGAATTCACACTGGAGATACAAATTCCTGTCCTGATTTTGGCAGGAGAGATTTGCTTTTTCATATGATAATGTGCTACCCTAAAGGCTTTAATTCCTTATTGAAAATATTTTGACCTATGCTTTTGCTTTCTTTCTGATAACAAAAAAAAAAAAAAATACAAAACAAACAAAAAAACCCTTTGTCCCACCTGTACTGTTACCTCTATATTTCTCAAACAAAATGCATTTATTTTGCATTCATCATATAGTAAATGTTGGAGTTCTTTTCCTGATTAGTGTCTCTTCCTCTAAATGTGTGTAACATGGAAGCTTTCTTGTGTCTATCTTCTTTTCGGAGGCCTGTAACTAGCGGTGTTCCCCAGGGGTCGGTGCTGGGTCTGGTCTTGTTCAATATCTTCATCAACGACCTTGATGAGGGGATAGTGTCCACCCTCAGCAAGTTTGCTGATGACACAAAACTGGGAGGAGTGGCTGACACGCCAGAAGGCTGTGCTGCCATTCAGCAAGACCTGGACAGGCTGGAGAGATGGGCAGAGAGGAACCTGATGAGGTTCAACAAAAGCAAGTGTAGAGTCTTGCACCTGGGGAGGAATAACCGCATGTACCAGTACAGGCTGGGGGATGACCTGCTGGAGAGGAGCTCTACAGAGAGGGACCTGGGGGTCCTGGTAGATGACAGGTTGGCCATGAGCCAGCAGTGTGCCCTGGTGGCTAAGAAGGCCAATGGGATCCTAGGGTGCATTAAAAAGAGTATTGCCAGCAGGTCGAGGGAGGTGATCCTCCCCCTCTACTCTGCCCTGGTCAGGCCTCAGCTGGAGTACTGTATCCAGTTCTGGGCTCCCCTGTATAAGAAAGACAGGGACCTCCTGGAAAGAGTCCAGCGGAGGGCCACAAAGATGATAAAGGACCTGGAGCATCTCCCTTATGAGGAGAGGCTCGGTAAGCTGGGTCTGTTCAGCTTGGAGAAAAGAAGGCTGAGAGGGGACCTGATCCATGTTTATAAGTATCTTAGTTGTGGGAGGCAAATGGAGGTGGGGAACCTCTTTTCGGTGGTCAGTGGGGACAGGATAAGGGGCAACGGCCTTAAGCTGGAGCACAGGAAGTTCCGCACCAACATGCGGAAGAACTTCTTCACAGTGCGGGTGACTGAGCACTGGAACAGGCTGCCCAGGGAGGTTGTGGAGTCTCCTTCCCTGGAGATATTCAAGACCCGCCTGGACACCTACCTGTGCAACCTGCTGTAGGGAACCTGCTCTGGCAGGAGGGTTGGACTCGATGGTCTCTTGAGGTCCCTTCCAACCCCTGCAATTCTGTGATTCTGTGATTCTCTAGTCATAGAAATCACAAGACGAGACGTTCAAAACATAAAAGACAGCATATGAAAAAGATCAGCCATTTCTTTCCTCCTTTAACATTTCCAGATGATATTTTCCAGCTTAAGCAAAATAGACCATATCATAGGTTAAAATCTTCTGTCAGCTAAAGAAGTCACCACAAATTTGTCAATTTTAAAATTTTCGTTTTAATGCACTATTGCTCCTCTTTAGCTATTTAATATAGAGGAGGGTGTACCTCCAGGACATTCTGGCACTTTTGGGTTAGCATCTAAAAGTTCTTACATTCCCTTTTCTAAAATGATCTATGTTTAAACTGTGGAGTCAGATATTTCTGAGTTTCCAGTTCTATATTCATCAGTTGACTTCCAAACTTCACACTGACTACAATCTCAGATGCACCAGCATGCACCACTGACTGCAACACTTCTGGCCTTGCTTACAGTGGAAGGAAACCTGGATGCACAGAAGGGAAAGGGATATCACAGAATCACAGAATTGTAGGGGTTGGAAGGGACCTCGAGAGATCACTGAGTCCAACACCCTGCCAAAGCAGGTTCCCTAGTGCAGGTCACACAGGTGGGCATCCAGATGGGTCTTGAATATCTCCAGGGAAGGAGACTCCACAGCCTCCCTGGGCAGCCTATTCCAGTGCTTCGTCACCCGCACCGTGAAGAAATTCTTCCGCATATTGATGCGGAACTTCCTGTGCTCCAGTTTGTGGCCATTTCCCCTCGTCCTGTCCCCACAGACCACTGAAAAGAGATTCCTCGTGTAAAGGAGGATATGATATGAAGCTTGCTTGACATGTGCAAGCTTCACGTTGATCCCTGACAACATGGACAAACAGGTAATGGGGATTGCAAAGGCTCACTGGTAAAACCTTCCAGTCAGCTTCAGCACAACTGATGTGTTACAGTAGCAGCCAGCAAAAGAGTCGCGTGAACAAGGGGAGAATTATACCCAACCAATGTGGTAAGCTTCTACAGTTAAATGGCTGGATTGGTAGGTGAAGAGAGAACAGCGGATATTATCTATCTTAACTTCAGTATGGCTTTTGACACTGTCTCCCACAAGGTCCTCATAGATAAGTTGATGATGTATGGGCTGGATGAGCAGATAGTGATGTGGTTTGAAAACTGGCTGAATTTCCAGGCCCAGAGGGTGGTGATCAGTGATGCAGAGTCTCGTCAAAGGTGAGTATCTAGTGGTGCACCCAAGGGGTCAATACTGGATCCTACCCTGTTCAACATCCTCAAGATTATAAGAAAAGATGACCTCTGGAAGTTCTTTCCAGGTTCAACCATTGAGTTAAACAGTGTGGGGATCCCAGTGGGTCTCAGGGTCCAACAGAAATGGGAATTCTACAGGTGTTGAGATGTGGGACTGTACTATCAGTATCAAAATTTAATGCAAGTAGAAAAACAAGAAACTTTTCGTTCACTAATATCATGAAGATCGTTCACTCTTCAGAAGTTTTATGATAATGGGTGTTTTACAATTAATTTTAGCTGGAGACATACAAGTTCATAAGATTATTGGATTTTGTGTATGTACATATTTTCAGCAGTTGTTGCTTGAAGAAAAGTTTGAAATCTCTAAATAAACTGAATAGTCAGAATCATACAATGAAAGAAGCCTGTGTACTTTTTTTCATTTGATAACTTTAGGCTGTGATGGAAGGGTATTCTCAAGGTTCTGAACATTTGAGTTTAACAAAATTGATATGGTATGTCTTTTTCTGACAAGCTTGAGCACACCTTAACAAAATCTCCACTCATGATCCCCTGTCGGAACCATAATACAATTAAACTTATAATCATAATTGTCAGATATTCTGAAACAAATGATACCTAAAGTACTTCATTGAATGTGCAGCATGAGAATGAAGACAATTTTTATCATTTCTGTGTCTTAGATCCGTGCCAACTAGAACAGCAACTTTGCTATAGGAAGGTAAAAGTACAGGAGAGTTCTTCTCAGGTGTGACCTTGGTGAAGACAGTTCAAATGCTCACTCACCGCAATCTCCTGACAACACTGACAGAGGTGTTAGAAGTATGGATTAGAAAGGAAGCAGCACTGAAGGAAGAAGCTGAGAGATTAAAGTCTCTCTCCCAGGAGAGAGACTTCGAGGAGGTAACTGGACCCTGGGGTGGTATTGGAAAGAATGGTGGCAATGCTGTCCTGTGTCCCAAACATAGTGGAAAAGGGAGCAAGCACTTACAGAGAAGGAAGGATATGCTATCCTTTGCCCAAGATTAAGCTAATTATGTTTGCTTTTGATGGCAGCCTTGTCTGTCTTTTTCCAGGAGAAAGTCTTTTCTAGAGTAACCAAGAGTAAAGAAGTGGGTCTCAGAGACGAAGTCCCCCTCAGTAGAGGGGCTCCAATATGTGGCCAGTGCCTTTGACCATGAAATCTCAATGCATGCTATTCAAACTACAACCTACTTAGAGTAGCTTTGAGAAACATTCTGATTTAAGATTAACTTCACTGAAGTTTTGATTCTCATAATCATAATTAATCACTCGATTAGATTAATCTTGTGAAAGCAATGGTGGTAGAGTAAAATAAATAAATATGTAAATTTTATCTAGGACATCAATGGCATCAACAAAATCAGGGGTTAGACTGACAGGGATTGCTAGTAAAATACCGTAAGTAAGGCCACTTTCTGGACAGCCATGTAGATTAAACTAACTAAAGCAATTTTTCGCTTTCTCCCACATGAATCAACTTGCCTAACAAATAGTAATTTATGCATGAAATGTAAGTTGGAAATCTTGGGTAACCTTTATACTTTTAAAGGAGAGCTGTAAGAAATGCATAGTCATGTTCTCTGCTCACAAACAAGCTTGGTGTCCCAACCCTGCAATGAGACACAATGGCCAGCTTAGGGCTGCCAAATCCAGCCATGTAGCAAGGCTCATTTCTCTGTGCTGTGTTCCTATGAGCCTTTTCTTGGTGCATTCTGCTCTGTTAGCTGCTGTGTCCAACCACTTGCAGCTGGCTTGAGTGCCCCCAAGAGTCCACTGCTCAGCAAGTACGCATAAATCACTGAGGACTTGTGAAGGTCTTGTTTAAAGACAATTCTTAAACAGCTTACTCTCCTTTAGGGTGGCAAATGACCCTTTGTTTTAGGTGCAGGCCACAGTTGTTGGACCCAAGTGTAAATAGGCAATCACTCATGCCAGATGCATTTAGGCAAAGGTAATTGGTCTGAATTTCCATGTACTATTGCAATAAGGAACTTTTCTGTACTTCTTTTATGCTTACTTTAACAGAAATGTCTCTCAGATAAAGTAATATATTGAACATGTTTTAGGTCTAGCAGAAGTTCCTTTCATTTATCCCTGATTCTCTTATTTTTTCTGGGCTGTCCAGCTGTCCATAAACAGATTCATTCTTGCTTTATTCCCTAGGAGCCACACTTAATGTAAAAATCTGAAAAGTGGTAACAAAAAAGAGCATTTCTATACACAATCAAGAAATAATTTCTGAGCTCCCTGTTTTCTTCGGACTCCTAAATGACACATGCTTTCACAGCTTCTCTCCATTGTTCAGCTGACAGAGACACTGTGAGCAAAACACTGTTTCTTTAGCTGGCCAAATACATCTCTTCCTTGCACCTCCAAAATAACTGAGCGGAAAGAAGCAGCTCTTTCGCACAAATCAAAGTACCTGGTGGAAGTTTTTATTTCCTACCTACTACCTTTCCGAAATAAACTTGACAAAGAAAGTCAACTAAATTTGGGGGAATAAAAAAACCCTCAGTAGGTTTCATATCTGCTCTAAGCTGCATTGCTGTGAATCATGAGTAACGGTACTTCAGTAAATGCAGTCAGTTAAAAGTAAAGCCAATAAAGGTAAGTCCTAATGACACTGATTCACAGCAGTATCAGCCCTTGTTATTTCAATACACTATCAATTGTCTATCCCTGAAGCTTAAACAGGTTCAGAGAAATGCAAAATATACTATTCTTGTCATCGAGAAGGCAGATACTGCTTCTTCTTCCTATCAAGTCCTAAAGGGAACATGTATTTGACATTAGTGGTTGCTGTGTATGAAAAATTGAATAATGAATTTGGGAGTGTTCCAAATGTAAGAAGTTATCTTCTCTACTGTCTGCTTAAAGGTTTCTCTGAAATATGTATGGCTCTGGGCATAGCTAACAAATTCTTACACTACCAAGAAACATTAAGGTTACTACCTCCCACATAAAAATATTTATCTGAAGGTTTCCAAACCATCTATCTATAAAGCACTAGAAGTATTAAGTAAGAAGTAAAACACTTATCTTATCTGGGAGGACTTTGGTTTTGAGATCTGCCTCTGCTGATCTACTCTCTCACTTAAGTTTCATTTAATTAAAATTATATGCTTAAGCAATATACCTATTATACACAACATATAAATACAAACAAAAATTAATTTTGCAGGATAGATTTAATTCTTACACTCAGTACCTTGAAAACATGTCTCCCAACTTGCTTGTATGCCTTTCTTGTCTCAGACTGTTCACTGCTTGGGTAGAGCAATAGAGTTACAACAGCACAGATGGCACTATTCCCTAAATCCAAATACATTACTTTTATCTATCATTAGCTTCTCAGTAGCACTGTGAATTTTGTAATAACCAATTTTTCCTTACGATCTTGTTATGACATTTCATTCATTCTGCTAAAGCACTGAAATACTCAGCAAAATATTCTTAAATATTTTTTAGTATGTTTCTTTCATATGACATTTCAAGTTGTTGTAACCTAAACGTCTGACAAACATTTCCCACAGGCACATTTTGAAAGATTTTTCATGTGGGAAGCTTAAAATATGTTTTATGTTTACTGGGATTCTGTGGAACCTTAAAGCCAAGATTTATAAGTGTATGTGATACTGAAAGATGTGTATGATGTGAATGCACTGGAATGCATTCTCGTAAAAAGGGAGTACGTTTTTTTTTTCATTTTTTCTATGAAGAAAAAAAAAAACAAGAAAATTGTAATACCTCATTCTCTTCTTTACAAAGGAGCAAGAAAAAGATTGTAATGCTTTGGCCTGAGCACGTAGAGCATATAGCCCTAACAATATACATCATACATTTCTTGACAAACGTGTTATCATTTTTTCTAACCTATATGTGATTTATGATCATTGCTGCCTGTGCCCAGGAGGACTATGCTATTTAAAAAGATAGCGGTTGATTCCATGACAACCGGCAGGTTCCTCATAAAGCCTTTATTTGTTGAAAATGTGGAGATAAGTTATACTTTGAGACAGGAGAAATGGAGCTCTGGTGCTTTTACCTCAGTGCACGAGAATCCTGAAAATAAAAGTCAAGTGCTATTTTCATACCTTTCTGTAGAATTCATAAAGACCACTTGTAACAGCTGCAATGGAAAGTCAAAGAAAACATGCTGCCCCACATGCTGCTGTATAAATATTACAAGTGTAATTTTTTAGCCAAACTGCTTTCTTCTTTTAGATGTTGCTGACTACAGCAGAAACATGAGTCTGTGTACCGTCCTTTTCCCTCTGTTGACAAGTCAGAAAAGCTTTTCTGAGAAAACATAAAACGAATTTGCAAGCACTTCCCTTGGTTTTCCACTTAGCTATTTCACTTGTTTTAAACCACTTCATTAATAAACAGTAAAAAATCACTTCAGTATTATTAGATATTTGAATTATGTCACTTCTAATTTTCCAATTAGCAGGAAGAACTCAGTCTCTTATGTTCACTTGACTGCTGGGTTCATGGGCACAAACGAATTTCCTTGTTGCCTTTATTCTCTCAGGAAGAAGAAGAACAGCAGCAGCAGCAACAACAACAACAAAAAACACAGGTAACATCTTAACTCAGTATTTGCTTCAGCTTCCAGAGCACAGGATCTGTTTCCACTCAAACAGCTGAAAAAGCAACCTCCCATGAGATTGTAGCATAAAGCCTCACTTCTATGACCTTATGTCCTGGTTTCAGCAGAGATAGTGTTAATAGCACACCCATGTTTGCTTGTTCCTGAGCAACCCATGAGTTCTATTTTGTTTCCAATTCTGTTCTTCATCCCACTGAGGTGGGGAGTGAGCAAAAGGCTGTGTGGTGTTGAGCTGCTGCCGGGTTAAACCACAATACCTTAATGAGCATTTTTGATCTTTCGTGACCTGAAGGACTCAGAGCTTGATCTGGAGCTGTCTAAAGTCAATGGAGAGACTCTGTGTTCAGCTTACTTTGGATGAAACCAGGAGTTCACAGTCCAGCTCCACAAATCAAACTGAAGTGCTCCAGCACTCTCCTTTTCTCTCTGTGAAGGTTCAAGACTGGACAGTAAGGGAGAAAAGACAGAGGCTAGTAAAATGGTACAAATGAGATAAAATTTAAGAAATAGCTTCTTTTAATCTCTCATTTCAATTTTGTAGCACAGAAGAAAGATTATTTCTATTGCTGAAATATCGATGCATTTTTAAAAAGGATTTACCTGTCCGAAGCTGGAGAACAAACCCCAGGTAGGTAGTTCAAAAGTTTATCAGCAAAAATCAGAAGAGTGGAAGAGCTTGATCTGTACCAGAACGGCTGTCATAAATGGGAGCAGTTTCCTAGCTTCTGCTCAAAACTGTTAAATGTTCTTAACACATGCTAGCAATAATCTGGCTTTTAATCAGTTGTATTAACACTTATTCAGTATTTGTTTACTTCACTGTGACTCTGCAAAAATGCCTCTGGAAATATGGAGAGTTCACACTGGAGATGTTTCTGTAATCGTGGTTTCAAATCTTTCTTAGTGGCTTACCTACAGCCTGCTGAGAAAGCTTCAGCCACCTGGCACGACATGGCTGAAGTCATTACCAGAGCCTGTGAACCCATGTGAAAACACATGGGTTAATCATGGGTAGAGACTCCTCTGCATTGAGTAAGAGATCTGTAACATCTCCTTTTACATGAGTAGGGAATGCCATCAAAGGTCAGTGCTTCAGTTTGTCTCTCACAAGCCACCTGAAAATGTTTTACTTCTTTGTAACAGAGAGAAGCCTTACATTTAACTCAAATGGGGAGGGAAGGATCTCAGCTTTGGCACCACTTCCTAAAGGATCTTAGCTTTGGCACCACTTCCTAACCACTGGGGGTTTTACTTTGTTTACCAAGTAAAATTTCTGTTGCCCTATCCTAACTTTGTTTGCTTCCCAAATAACTCAGTTCCCCAACAAACATTGGCAAGTTGCAACCAAATTTGTAAAAGTTGTCCAGCTCCCAAAGCAAACTGCTTCTTACAATTGCTGAGAAAAAAGAAGCTGAGGCAGTCTGTTTAGGGCATCCACTGATGAAAAGGCTGCTGTGGAGGTTTAACCTTGATTAGACATCAGAGGATCCACGTGGAGCAAGCCATTATTAATATTGTCAAGAAGTGAAAAGCTTCATTCATAGATCTCGCCTGCTTAGACATCAAAGTCAAATAACCTCAAAAGAAATCTGTGGGGAACCAGGCATCCTTAGTTCTCATATTGATCATACTACTTGTTCTGAAAGTTTCTCATCCAAGCTCTGGCAAGACCTGACCTTGCAGAGGGAACATGATGTTCAAGCAAGGCAAAGAGCTTTGCTTTCTCTCTTATTCCTAAAGTTAATGCCAAGTGAATAATTAATATCAAGCTATATATTGGGTAAATCATCTTGTTTTCTGCAAATAACTTTCCCTCAACAACAACAAAATAATAATTTCAGAAAATGATATTCATCTTTCTAATATATTCACAAAATCTGTGAATAATCGTTGTCCTTTATCTCTTTGTGAAACATGCAATGTTAGCTATTTGTGAATCAGAATTAAACGTTTTCAGTTGGGCACAAGGTCTAATTTTGTTCTTGACTCAACAGAAAGTGAATACAATACGAGCATGGACCCAGCCAAAACAAATTTAGAAGTTCAAATTAATCTTCTAGGCAATTTTTAGGCAATAATTGCCCAGACATAATTGCAGGCTAAACACAGAAAGTGTCTAGATGATAGCACGCTTTCATTTCAAGATATACTCTGTCTCAGAAGATGTCTATTAGAGAAGACATTCATTTTCTTTGTGGAATTTCAGTGGTAAACACTGGGAATTCTTGCAAAGGGAGTGAGAACAAAACATACAATGAAATCATCCAGTGCTGTTTTTAAACTGTAGCTGAGAATTTAAAATGCCATTAGCTGTTTCTAAGATTTGAGGTAGTACTTTCTATCAACTTGTCTTAGGGAGAACAAAGCTGTAGCTGGACAAAGGATAAAAGGCATTTCAAGGAAGTGCCATATGAAATGTGCATCTCTTGCACAAATTGTACCCAAAGTGTTGTTTCCAAATGCAAACCACAGAGCTATTGATAGCATGGAACAAAAATAAATAAATAAAATGTACTGAAGACATGTTTATATGTGTTAAATTTGACGATAATCTTCACATTGTTTTAAACTATTGATTTCCATTAAATTCTAAATAAAATTACCTTCAGTATAAATTATTTTATTTTAAAGTAGTTAGTGAAAGTAAGTAGGAGAAATGACAAAGGAGTCAGCAGATAAGGAGAAAAGATTAGATAAACAAAATAATCCAGTCTTTAATTTTCTTGTTAAACTGAAGAAGTTATTTTATTTCCTTTCAATTTTTATTGTGATCTACCACATTTTGATAGACAATATTTAATTTGGCAACATTTCTGGTGAACTATGTGTTTCATCTTTTAATTCCATTTTCAAACCAGGCTTCTGTGTAGGTTAAGAAGCATTACTTTCCTACACCACTCATCTCAATGCTTTTTATTTTCATTCCTCACATTTCTTGTTTTCTGATATCCCTTTCTTTGTATCATTTTTCTTATGCACATTTAATTATTCCCTCTCATTTATTCTTATTCTTCTTTCCTCCACTTCCCTCAGAAAAGATGCAGTTTTGTCCACTATATCTCTTATGACTTTCTTCCCTTTTGATTAAAATTCTTCCCATTTCTTGCAATTTGTTTTCATTTTCTCTTACTTTCTTAGAACCTTCTGCTTTCCTCAACATGCTCCTACTCTCTTTACCAGTCTTCCTTGTGGTGTTGACCAGAGAAGAACTCATGAAACACCTTAAAAGAGGAAGATATCAGAAGACAAGTGTAGGAGCAAGATGTTCATGTAAGCATAAAATACCCGGCTAGGCACAGTGTGGAGCCCTGTCAGTGGGACACGTAGACTCTCCACAGAGCATTTGTTCTTTCCTGTTTCCTCTTTTTTGTCCTGTTGGGCAGTACCTCTGGTCCTGCTCCCTTTGCTACATTGCATTATATACAGCAAGGCAATTCCTGCTACATTATGGGGCTTTTTCATTGTTTTCCCTCTAATTTGGCATGGCAGGATGCTGAATGTGCTGCAGGCTGCTTTGTGCAGACTGACAACTGCTCCAGCCAGGACCATTTGGTGTTTAGTTGCTGGACAGGCAATGACTCACTCTGTTTGGAAGATGCTAACTTTTTTCACATAGAACACTCTGTAGGGACCCAAACAAAAGGAGGAATATTTATAGAAGCACAGGGAAATGTCCTCATCCCTTTGTACTGTTATGAGACACCTACCTTGGAATTTATAAGATGATAATTGCATTATTTTAATGTTGATGGCACATGTTTACAATGTATCTATTTGATTAAATAAAAATTACTAGATTTAATAACCTGTTCACTGTAACCTAACTAAATGCCTGATTAAATAGCAAGAGAGTATTAATTGGATTTATTAAAGTTTAACAAATATGTGAACATTATTTATTAATGCTTTAAAACACAATGTTGATGTTTCTACCTCATTAGCTAAATAGTGCCTCTCTTAAAAGCGCATTAAAAGTACTAACACTGTCAGCACTCCTGGTCTCTAATTTATATTACCTCAGTAGTGGTTTATTTTACCTGCTTACAGCTCCCCAGACATTCACTCAGAAACCCAATAAAATATAACATAACAAATCCCAGCTGTCCAACTTCAGTGGAAATAAAATGCACATTCATTCATTTTATGGTTTTTTTGAAGCTATAGCCCAAGATACAAAAGCTCACCTTGAAGTCACTGGAAAATTTCCTATGGGAATATCTATGAAATTCCAACATTTAGTTGAAGACTAGTAAAAGATCTTCTTTATGATAGACATTTTGCTAAAACAACCACAACTTTACTAGTAGAGGTGCTGTAGCTAAAGGCATTTTTTCATAAAAAGTAAAAATATTTTTTTCAGTCCATGATATTACTGGACAGAGAGGAGGAAGGCATTTGTTGCTTTCTTTTTCAAATAACATCTTGGCAGGACTTTGGCAGTTACTACAACTACAGATTCGACGGTTGTCCAAACTTTTGGCTTGCCTGGGCCACATTGAATGAAGAGGAATTGTCTTGGGTCACATACAAAATATATAATATAATTAATGTAAATAACTAACAAAACTTTTTTTTATTTTTTTTATTAAAACATAAAAATGAGCAACAAAAACATAAGACTAGTAGGATTTTTGACCTTGTTTTTGTGAAACTAATGCATCTGTCTGGTTTGATGGAAGTGGTTGCTCCTTGAGTTCTCAAGGAGCTTGTCAGAGATTTTTGATGAAATTTTACTTTTCCTGTGCCTGTGGTTCATCCTTGAAAACAGTTGTTCACAAATGTGCGCATTGCCAAAAACCTATGATGTGAATAAGGTGAGATTGTGAAGCAAGGGATATATTTCTCTGGTAAGAGAGGTCTTATAAAAGTCTTGTAGAGAGACATGATCAATTTTTTCTTTGAGTTGAATGTCCGATTGCTACTCTATACATCCCATGTGTAAACTTGCAGAAAATGTATTTATATTGACTGATAATGGAGTTGCAGATCAAAAAATTTGTAATTTTTCTGCAGTCTTGAAACCTATCCTCAAATTCCCTTACCAAAACAGAAAGCAAGGCTGCATGTTTTTCACTGCTCACAGGACTGTGTTTAACCAGTGCACTAAAATGCAGAAAATCATTTGAATAACTTGAGTTAGCACTGCACTGCGCCCTCCCCTTGTTCTGGCTTCAGCTTAGACGGTGCTAGCTGCTGAGTGATGGGTGTGTGCCCAGGGCCCAGCTGGGCCAGGCCGCTGCCATGATGGCTTGGCAATAGGGTGCAGGCTGCCCTGGGAGCCCCGGACTGGGCCCCATGTGGCCCAAGGGCCATGGGTTGGACATGTCTGATGTATTCAATACGTCACACTAATCTCATTGGGAAAATCAGAGTGATGGATATTTGTAACTACCACTCTGCACCATCACTCTGTTAAATAATTTTTGAGATTTCCAAAAAAAATAACCCCTCTCATCTTTCTTATGACCAACTAAATCTTCTATTGTTGTTGTTTAGTTAAATATGCAGTGAAAACAGGGATAAATAGTTTTAAATGTGAATTATGACACATTCGAGTACTCTAATAGTATCTTTACCTTCCCTTTAACTACAGGAAGTTTTTATGAGGAAAGAATTCCTTTTCTACCATTAAGACTGCTCTCTGTTTCTGCTGTTCTTGCCCAACCAATTTTAATTTAAAACCATCATTTTGCAGAATTTCTTTTTTCGGTAGAAGAGCGGAGAAGCTCTTTCACAAGTGGTGGTGATGGTTTCACACCAAGCTATTTGTATACACTTTCTTGACCTTTTCTGTTTGACAGTTTCCTGAAGAACTCTGGTACTGGCTTTCACGTCTTCCCATGTGCACCATACTCTTTCTATTCAGTTTACAATCAGAACATCTACTCCAAAGATTCAGTTACTGATAATATAATTACGGTAAATATTTACATATGGTAAAGTGTTCAACCTGCGCACTGTATAGTGTGCTGTAGTTCTTATTTGCCTCTGATAGAGCTCAGATTTTGACTACTCTTGAAAACATTATCGCTCTAAGACATTGGTGTCTTGCTTGCACTTGAAAGACTTCAAGCTTAGTAAATCCTGGTATCACAAGGGAAAATTCCACTTTCAACTTGTTTTTCACATTCCTTCTGTCTCCTAACACCATGCTGAAGCACTTAATTCCTCTGGTTTTCTCACTTGTCACTTTAATTTCTTAGAATCAAAATTCCCTTGTTTTTTCTTGTCTCCCTCAACAGTCAAACTGCCTGAATTTTGCTGTCGTATCGGCTACTTTCAACGCAGTTTCTTCTATCAGTCTAGCATTGTCTACAAGGTAGAGAATGCAGACCTCCCACTAATGCTGTGCTTTCTAGTTACTGAGGTGCTTCCAAAATACTGTATTTCAGATAACATAATGTTACCTCAACACCAGGTAATTGGTCTGGCAACTCACTTTTATCTCCACCCTTTCATGGAACCAATCATCCAGTAAATTGCATTTTCTGTCTTCTCATGAATTTTCACTATTCTCTCCCTGGAGGATGTACCTGTTGTATGGAGCAGCCTGGAACTTTAGTCTATTAGTCATTAATTTAATCTGTTCATAAGCAAAGAAACCAAACCTGGTTTGGTGACTGACAAACCTAATGACATAGTAGGTTTTTTATTGTTATAAGTTTCTTGTCTTAGGTCGCAGTAATTTCTTCATATGTTATTTCCAGGCAATGATTTATGCTTGGTGAATGTCATCAGTTGTGATCTCTTCACCAGATTCCCATAATCCTAGGGTCCTCTTGCCTTTCCCTTGTAATTTTTTAACTCATCCTATACTAAAAATAAAACATAATTATGATAACTTATTTACTTCGTACCTGCTCATATTTTGTCTAAAAGAAGAAATCAGCTTCTTACTAAGACCAAGGATACCCAGCTGCTCAAAATTGCTCCTTATCAGAGGAGGGCCTACGCGTTAAACAGTACAGCCATGTGTTCAGTGAGCATTAGTCCTTATTTGCCTGGTAAGCTCCAGGGTCTGTGACCCTAGGCACACTGCCCAGCCCAACCAGCCTGTCACTGAATGCCCAACCAGCCCTGCCAGTTTGAAGTTACCTGCACAAACAGTTTTGCTGTTCTGCCCTGGAATTTGGCTGCCCCAGGCCACCACCTGTTCTCACTCTTAGGAGAGTACTTGCTCTGAGTTCAAAAATAATTCAGAAATACTGGAAAATTCCCTATTCAGGAGAAAAAAAAATCTTCTCAGGGCTCATTAACTGTTTTGCTTATGTGAAATACAACACTAAATCTAGCAGACAATTGCTCCGTAACTTGTTTGTCCAAAGAAATGTTCCCAGATAAAATTGTATACCACTTGTATCTTAAAGCATCAATGCAGATGTGCACCAGCACTAATTATGTGACAGACTGTGGAAAGGATTAATTCTACAAAATGCATCATGCTGGGGAACCAAAGGAGAAGAAAGAACATTAATTTTTATCTAAACACAAAAATCTACATGGACTAATTGGACTTGTTTCGCAAAAACAAAATATCAACAGCCATACAATGGTGAGAATTAGCTTTTATAATGTTAAGCTGTAGAGGGACTTTTTGCACAGTCCACAATATATTTAATTAGCTCTTTTTTTTTCCCTCCAGTTACATTAACTAGTTTCATCATCCTGATGTTGCCATTTAATTTACATTTCTTATTCACTTAAAATTCCTTCCATGCTACAACTGACAATAGTTAGCGCGACTTGCCAGACTTCTGCTTTGAACCTAATTAGGTATGTTGTCCTACAAACTATTTTTAGATATGATTCAAGCTCTCTAATTATGCTCAATACACTGCATTGCAAAAAAATAATTGTTGCTTCAGTGCCTCGAACACTATAAAATTGTCTAAGACTTCTAAGTTGTAGTTACAGAAAGGCAACTGCACAGTAGTTCCTCTAAGCTGCAGATACTGAAACGGAGCAGCAGAATCTTTTTAAGAAATGTGCTGTTACTGTTTAGCAAGATACCAAATGCAAGCAGATGAGTGACAAGTCTGGAGGCAACTATTCAATTTTTTTTTGTTTTTAATTATTATCTTCTAAATTGACTAGCTGAATAAACCTTGGCATTTTCTTATGTGAACCTGATTCAAATTATTCCCAAAATAATGTCAAATTAGACCACTGCTCCATAAGAGTTTACGAAGCTAACGTTGTCGTTTCTCACTGTCTCTTCTCTTCTTTTGGAAAGGAGTAGCATCATTTTTGACATGAGAACTGTGCTGAAAACCATGGTCTTGCTTTGAGCTGGATGAAAACAAACCCATCCAATCCTCACTGTATTCAAAATCAAAACGCATGACAGGTACACTTTGATTTCAGGGATGGTGGCAGAACAGAGACAATGTCTCTTCCTACCACTTCGAAGCTCCTGCTCCTCAATGGCATATCTACCAGGTCGCTCTGGAGCTGAGCAGGCCAGAGAGTTAGGGACATTGGCCTTCTGGATCCCAAAACATCACCTCTTCCTGACTGAGGCCAGCATTTCTCCTTAATGCTGCTAAGAAATTTTGTCACATTCTGCCTTGATCTGATCACATTGACTCCTAAAAATCACATTCAAAATTCCCCCGTTTATCCATTGATGAAAATGATGTTAATAAGCCAGTCCATATCTCTGATCTCTTTTCCCTTGTATCTTCCCAACTTCTTTATCTATCCTACTAGTGAGCAGTTGCATCTGCATCCCAGTTCTACTGCTGTCTGTAGTGGATAGACAATAACAGTACTTCACCCACTTCAGATGTCCTCACTTGCTGACAATGGAGGCAATACCAACATTTAATCCTCTTTAGTCTCTGTGGGTGGGATCCATCTCATCTCTGTGTCGAGATTCAAACTTGTCACCTTTTCATAGCTAGCCAAATGAAAGGGGCACTTTCCAGATAGCCTTCTGCTGACCCATTTTAAGGGTCTATTTCAGGATGAACTGTCTCATGCCTTAAAGATGTCTATTTCTTGTCCTGATAAATCTCTCCTTCTGCATCTAATCAAGCTCTTACTGCTGCCAGTGACCTTGTTTTTCTAATGTTTCTAACCTTTATTTCCAAAATAACAAGACCAGGAGTGCTGGAACAGATTGTTCAAATTTGTTCAAAGTAAATCTATGTAAAAGAACTTCAAAATTAGACTCGGGTCTAGTAGGTTAAACTTCCCATCCTGTGAGAATTTCTGAGGTTTTAAAATCTTATCACTTGCTAAATAGAACAAGAAGTTAAAATGTTGACGTTTTACATGACTCAACAATATTAAAAGAACAATAAAGCTGAGATTAAAAAAAAAAACTGTCTCAGTATATCTGAGAAATTCTTTTTCATTTTCCCTTTGTTAAAAAAAGCTTCACATCCTAAGGAAAGCAGTGGATAAGATTCGGAAATTCAACTGATCTTTTTATTTTCAAAGTTGAAGTATGTTTCAACCATGTCAGTACAACGTCAGAAAACTTCAAATACCAGTCCTTTCTCCTACTGAATTTTGCTTTTGACAGATTTCCTGACCTCAGAGTCTCACTTAAGGGTTTCTAGGGAGTCTCAGGTCAAGGAAATTTGAATTAAAAAACAAACAAACAAACAAAAGACATCTTAACATGAAGGTTCCAAGCAGACCTCATTGTGGCCTTCCAGTACTTACAGGGAGCTTATAAGTAGGTGGGAAACTGACTTTTTACATGGCCTAACAGTGATAGGACAAGGGGGAATGGCTTTAAACTAAAAGAGAAGAGATGTAGAATGGAGATTAGATGTTAGGAAGAAATTCTTTACTCAGAGAGTGGTGCGACACTGGAACGGGTTGCTCAGAGAAGTTCTGGATGCCCCATCCCTGAAGGCATTCAAGGCCAGGTTGGACGGGTTCCTGGGCAGCCTGATCTGGTGGGTGAAAACCCTGCCCATGGCAGGGGGGATGGAACCAGATGATTTTTTGAGGCCCTTTTCAACCCAAGCAATTTCATGATATGATTCTATGATAACATAAATCAAGGTAGGTCATGCCTGCAGTTCATATTAGCTCTAGTATTGTATACTCATTTCATATTCATTTTCAATTACTGGAGTAAAACTGAGCAACTCAGCACAGTTAGTAGTTATCACAGATGTTTCCAGATCGAAGTGTTATGAGCTTGATTCAAAGCCAAAGCTCACTCCAAAGGGGTGCTGGAGTAAAACCATCTGTCTTTCAAAGGCCAACACCTGTTCAAGTCAGCTTTCTAAACTCAACAGAGTTGTCCAAATAAACACGCTTCTCATAGGCACAAAATTGTACAAGGAGACAATGTAAGACAGACATTTTCTTGTAGTGCCATGGTGGACACTCAAGATCACCACACGTGAATGTGTTATAGCGTGTGTGTGTCTAGAGTGTCTAATAGGTAATACAGGATCATGTTGCCACTGTATTCAGCAGTATTGAGACCTACTCCAATTTCATTCTGCAGTGTGGAGAATGACATTTTAGAAATATTAAGCTAATTACTTCCCTTATCAGTTTGGCAAGAGTTGAATATTTAGTATTTTCAGCAGGGCTAACCTAATCATCTGCATCTCTTTCAGCTTTCATTCTGGAGAAACAGCTAGCCCTGAGTTAAAATCCTGCTAAATCTAATTCACATTAGACTACAAAAGACCTAATTGAGGCGCTAGAGGATCAACCTCTTCTGTCATCCAAGAACTTGCAGCACTTAAATTAATATTAAAAGTATCTGCTACCAATAAATTAGGCCATCTGCTTCCCACTGTGCTAGTGTTTTGTTCACTAAGAGTTTGAATGCAAGGCACATCTCTTTGGTGGTACAAGAAAAAGCCTCATGGCCAATTTTGGTAAATGCCTTTACTGTGTCAATCTGTGCTGTAGTTTTTCATTGTTGAATTAATGTCCTGATCTCATCAAACATACGGTTGAGGTTCTGGAAATGTCTTTCTTGCAGTGTTGCTATTTCAAACCAAAATTTCTTCCTGAATAAAAATACTGAAGTTTCTCATATGTTTTCTTGGCCCAAATAGTGAGTTTGGAAATATATACTTACTTGAGATAGTGAAGTTTTTAAAAAGTCTCTTCCTTTTTTTAAGAACCATTTTTACAGATGCCCTATTTATGCTGGAGTAATTGAAAGCTAGCATGTGTATATGCACATACACAACTGTTTCACTGCGAACTTCACCTTGTTACTTTTACTCCATTTTCTTTTCTTGTCGTTTTTTTTCAATTTAAAAAGAGGAATAGATGTACAAATGCCAAAATCCTAAAATTTTCATATGTAGCAACAGTCTGAAAATAAGGTTTGTTACAGGAGTCTCATGAGAACCACTTTTTTATTCTCTAGTCGATATTGCCTTGTGCTACTAAACACTGCCAAACACGGGCGTTTTTGTACCAGGAGATGCTAGTCCATTATGATTCCAGTAACAAAGGTGCTTTGTAAGGTATCACTCACAATGCTATTTGTTAGACCTAGCATAATAAGATAAAAATAGTATAGATAATCCTACATCCTGTTGGATGCTGGGATCCCCAGGTGCAGGACCATGCTGACTTGGTCCAGAGCAGAGATTATCCCTTTTCAGTCATTCAAGCTATTATAGGATTTTAAAGGAATTTTAGTGTAAAATCCTGGTTTTTTACTAACACACAGTTTTCTTGCGTGCTTCCATATTTCAAAGGACATACAAATGGAAACTCACTCTCTTTTAAGATAATACATAACACAACTGTGATGAATTCTGCTAAGGAGATATCTCCTGCAGACACGACCTAAACAACCAGCTTATATTAAACACTCAGTGTCTTGACAGCTAAAGACAGATGTGATGAGTGCCACATCATGAGTCAAACTCTTGAATCAAAATTAGGGCAAGCTGTGGATAAACCTGTAGGATTTTTTTGTTTAACAGTGATATAGTTGTGCTACAATAATTGCTTTTATTCTTCCCAAAATGTTATAGATGTATGTGAGGGCTGCGTGACTGTTGAGCACTACCGGTTGTATACTAGCTGTAACTTTGTATGTCATTGCAGCTTGTTCAAACTTGGGTGGAATAAGTGTCTGAATGTTAAAGCACAGAGAACTGAGCCTAAAAAGAATGAACCAGAGAGCTATCTGGGATGAGTTCAGAGCAAAGAGAGCAGACAAAGTTCTCAGCACACCCTGGGTAGGCAAATCCAGAACCTGGAGGCGATTTGTCCCTAAAATAGACACCATCATAGATGGAAAGTATACCTCTTCTGGACTGCAAAACAAATAGTTCACCTACCCAGATGAATTGTCTAGAAAGTTGTAGCTCAGCAGCATGCAGCCATTTAAAGCTGGTTTTGATTTTTCTTCTCCTCTCCTTTTCGTTTTTCCTTTCTACTGCAGAAAAGTCAGGGACAAGCTTACAGCCAAGCCATGTTCAAGCATACTCTGCATTGACATACAAAACAAAACAAAACAAAACAATCAAATAAACCTCAAACAAAACAAATAATAATAATAATAAACAAATCACAAAACCCTTTGTCAATAAGAACTCATCCTATCAAAAATCCAAAGGACCAAATTTTCCAGGCTTTTTGATGAGTTAAATGTCAGTATCTTTTTCTTTTAAAGCAGCAGCTTCTAGTTAGCACCATTAAAGGAAAGAAAACTCTGGAAACTAGAAATCTTTACTTAAACTATTTTACAATTTTTCAAGGGACTTGAAAGATGGATACTTTCAACAGATATTTTTTGCTTTAGAAAAATTAGTAAACAGAAACACCTGTCAAATATATGTTTTTGAAAGCAAGCATCCATTTAAGAATAAGACAGAATAATTAATCTTGCTATTAGGGAGAATTTTCAGTTCTTAATAGCAATAAATAAAATGCACTATCAATTAAAAATAAACTCTAACTTTAGGTACTTCTTTACATTATTGAAATACCCTGAGAAAGAAAATTAGATCTGGAAGGACTTCATTTGTATATTACTCCATTATAAAAACAAAGAATAAAAAGCCAATAGATAATGAAATACTTAACCTTTTTTCTCCAGACTTCAATAAATGATTGCTACCAGTGGAGCAAGACTGTGTAATATATTGATGTTGTACTTTCAAAATTGTTAACTAAGTGGTAAAGATTGTGCTATTTTAGCATGACTGGATCACATCCCAGTAGAAGTGAGATCACACGTTTAAGAAACTAAATTTTCTCCAAGATTGAGATTCACTTGCAAAAATTAGAGGACACTGCTTTCAAATTAATCAGGGCAGTATAGAGAAAGATCTTCTAAAAGATGTTGTGAAACAATCTTTGACAGTCAGCTGATAAATAGAGCTGAAGAAAAGTTAAAACTAGGACGAAAGATAAAATGTTGAAGTGGTTCAAAGGAATGCAGATGCAGATATTGAGAAGTCACTGATACTAAAGGGAAACAGCGTATGATGACAGAAACCATCAGAAAAACCCTTAGGCATACGATATGTTTTCTGTAAAACGAAATTAAAGTTGTAACTTATTGGCACTAATGCTTAAAATGGCTCAGGAAGCATCTGTTATTTTACATACAAAATCAGTAAGGGTTATTTACAATCTTTGACACCATATCTGCTACTTTTGAAGCTTTTTATGTAGCAAAACTCTATACATTGGTCCTCTAAGAATTTGGAAGAAAACATCAGAAATAGCAAGCTCAAGCTCAATGCAGTGTGAAACTTATGAAGGAGTAACACAAAAGGAGTTCTTATGAGTGAGACTAAATATTCCTCTAGCCAAGTTTCTTATTCCTGGCAATGACTAATGGTGACTGCCTGGGAAATAGCAAACAAGAGGACAAGTACATAGTGGTACCTCCCGTATACATGGATTGCTACAAAAGTAATGCTTCCTGGTTATTTCCATGGAAACTACAACAGATACAAAGAGCACAATAACACCATTTGATAGAGCAAATTCTCAGCTCCAAAACACAATTTTTCACCGCAGTCACCACCATCAGCTATGCACTTTCACCAGCAGTGATCAAGAGCCTGCATGCTGTGCACATAAGCATCTGCACCAGCGGAGGTGACCCACCATCACCACTGCTGAAACGCATCACCCACCACCTCGCTGTGCTCACATGCGCTGTTAAGTATCCAGAAACGTTGAGCAAGCATTGATGAATGTCAATGGGCGTAATTTTTTCCACATTGAGGAATTCAGTTCCACACCTTTGCTTCATCTGCACTTCCATGTCAGACACCACTTGGTCAGTGCCCCTCTGCTGCCATCTGTCGCATGGCAACAACTTGTGATGGAATATTGGTGAGAAGGTTCAAGATCTACTGCCGTGACACCAAGATCTGCCTCTGTCACTGTGAACCACCATAATAAAACAGGAGACATTATTTTCAGAGCAGCCCTCGTGCATTCTTCCCACATCCAAAAATTGTGGATCAGAGATTTCCTAGGGTGAAAGCTGGTCATTTTTTATTATTGTTCATATTTAATAATCCTGTATGACTTTTTCTTCTGTATCTTTTTCCTGCATTTTCATAGTGAGTTTTTATAGTTAGTGTAAAGCTTTGTGAGTGGGTTCCACTCTGTCTTGTACAGAGGAATTCCACAGCTTTACTCTGAAAAACCGCTTCTTCTACCTGACTTGAAATATTCACCTTCTGATTTCATTTCACTTTTCTTCCAAAAGACAGAAAACATTTTTTCCGTCTTCACCTCCTCTTTGCCCTTAATGATTTAATAGAACTGTATTGTATTCTCCCTTGGACCCCATTTTGCCAAGCTGCAGAATCCCGATCTGTCTAGTTGTGTGTAGAAGTCATTCCATAACTGACCGTCCTTGTTTCTTCCCTGTGCTTTCACTACTGATAATTATCAATTTACCACTTGCTGTTTTCACTCTTACTGAGCACTGGGCTCACCAAGGAAACATACAAAATCTGAAAAAACTCTAGAAAAATATTTGCTTTCCAAAGGCAGTTTAAGGTATTCTAAGTAAAACTAGTTCCTTAAATGGTTTTAGTAGTGTTGTACTGGGGAAAAGAAATGGTAATTTTTTAGAGCACCTACTCTTTCAGACTCTTGAATGTTACGGTATCTACTGGAAACACCCTGAAAGGCATCTTGAAATGGTTACCTAATTAATCTCTTTGTCACACAGCAAGCTGTTTGGTGCAGGATTATGAACAACCTTAAATACAGACATCTCACCTGGCCATGACATTCTTGGATAGCAATAGAAAGGTTATATAAAATGGCATTCAATAATTATTACTAACTTTTAAGCTAGTAGACTGAAAAGAAATATCTTTATTAGTATTTTAAATCCTTATAAAGAAGAAATAGAAGGTGCCTGTTTAAACCCTCATCCAATGCAGACACTATTCTTCTCCTTAAATAGGTATTATTTATAAAAGCCCAGAATCAGTTTTCTGTCACAGAATAATTGGAATATATGTATATGAAAACATTTATATATGCAGATATTATTGTATTTATGCTACAAAAACTGCCGCAGTTTGGAATCAAAGATCGCATCTTTATCTAAATCTGTGTTAATCTTAAAATGCTAGTTGTTTAATTTGTCTGACTTCAAACTTTCATCTCCATCCAAAATATTCTACAACTCTACTAACGATTAAACTTCTGAAAACATCTGGAAAAGTTTCATGGTCTTAAATGTTTACTCATTCCATCAAAAATGACAGATTTTATTTTTGAAGGAAATTTAAAGGAAACAGAAATGATAATGAAAATAAGTATTTTCTCAAGGATATTTTCTCTATTTACAATCCTTCTATAATCATTCCAGATAAAGCAGATGATGCTGTTGGGCTTCTTGAAGTAAGACTGACAGTGAGTGAATAGACAAGAGTATTTAAATTCTGTCTGACATTATCAAATCAACCACTTTAAAGCAATAGTGAATTGAAGGTGCTTTAATCCTCCTCTTAAATTTTCAAGAAAATACAGGTTATGTAAAACTTGTAAAATGAACTTCATTTAAAAAAAAAAATTGACTCTTCAGATTTGTCAACACGTTATTAAATAAATGCTGTCTTTTCAAAGTCAGCAGATAAACGAAAGATTACAACTGCAAGTGTTTTACTACAAGCTATAATACCACTATTTAAAAATGAAAGCGGACCATTGAGCAGCATGGGTTTGAAAGCAGTTTCAGGAGGAACACTGGGAACAAAGCAACTAACTCAACAGTGCTACGGAGCAGGCACTTTGCTGTTACTAGAGATCCATGGCTATTCCCTGTCCCCATTTGAGTTTCCAATATCCACCTTGCTGTTCAAATTCCTCTTGGCATAGCCAAACTGTCTCCTAAGGGAAAGACAAACATCTCATCTTACTCTGCTATCAGAATGGATCCAGGAGCTTCCAGCTCACCCAATAAGATGAGACAACTACTCACAATGTAATATTTTTGCTGGTGTGTGCAACAGATTGTGGTTACGAGGAAACACACACGTTGGACTCTCAAGAAAGTTAACAGGCTCCACACATTTAAGCCCTAATTTCACCTTAACTTGGCCTTTGCTTTTATTGTATCTGGTAAAGCCAATGGTGATTTCTGAGCATAACCCAAGAGCCGGGGCTGTGGGGAGCTCTGGCCTCTCAGTTCACATCTACCCTTGTTAGTGTGATGCTGTCATTGGGGGTGGGGCTGAGGGCTCCCCTGTGTCATGTCTGTACCCACCTGCTGGAGGTGGCCTGCCCCATACCAAGGTCATCCTTCCACCTTCCCTACTTGCCCCTTTTGGCTGTCTCCTGCTTTCCCAGCGAGAGCAGTCACAAAAATAACACAGGTATTCCTCGGTTTCATATTGAAATACTTGGGGACAAAATAACGAGGTCTATCCGTACCACAGAGCCACTGTTATTCTGGGGGTTGGGGACAATGGTATGCTGGTGCAGATAAGCACAACATCAGTGAAAGCAGATGTACTCATCTGCGTCAGCAAAGAGTTTTGCTTGCAGTGTTGACAGGGAAAAATGGATACGGCAAATAACTGATAAGGAATGAAAAGAAAAAGCTTTCCATTACCAAAACAAAAAGGAGTTTAATATAGAGGAATTACATTATACTGTGCCCTCTATATGGTCTGATCTCCTATTGTGTTGAGAAATCTCAATTGCCATTCATTTTAATAGAAAACTTGTAGGATGTTCACAACACATAATTAGGATTGTGCTACTCTGACTAGTATGCAAATCAGTAGCATGTGGGTACATGAAGTATAAATTAAAGTGTAAGGGGTTTATCTTTGTTTTGAAAAACGCAATATGTGGGAAAATTATTGACAGGCATAATTCTTTTCAGATACATACATGTATGCAAATACTTTTTTGTGTATGTCTTTCCTTGAACAAAGATAAGATGAAATAGCTCTATTGACCATTTAATTTTCCCAAAAGAGAGCTAGAGGAACAATTCTCAATTACAAACCTCTCATCATCAAGTCTCTGAAGTACTTCAATAGGATTATATGCAGGACAATAGGTAATGCTGCTGCTGTAACAGAGTGGTGCCAGTTTTCTCCACATGCACTGTGAGGCTGCAATGTCCAGCCTGTTCAGACAAGGTTATTGTAACATTTCCAGACAAAAGGAAAACCTGATGAATAATACATTGAAATTAAGCTAGATTTCCGTAACATTTTGTGTGATTCATGTGATGCACAACATAAAGCATTCACATAATTAAAATCCATTGCACTTGTGAGTTTTACTGTGCCTGACATTTCAAGGTCCATGGATGAAGGCAGCAGAACTTTCTTGCTGATTTTCAGTTCATTGAGGGCAATGTGGTATAGCCACATCGGTAGAGACTCACAACAGGTTTATGAGAACAAACCCCAAAATGATGGAGGTATCATTCAGATTTCAGTGAGTTCATACTGAAAGTTACAGTGAATTCAGTCCTAATGCAGCAGAACAGTTCTTATCCTTAAGGTTTTCTTTTTAGCATGGCCGAAGGTTTTTAGCATGCTTTGTTGGTCTGGTGAGTGCCATGGTCTTGCATCTATTTGAGAAAATCATGTTAAATCATTGCCTCCAGGCCAGGCTGCCTTCCTCTTAGCCACCAGCAGAGCTGCTGTAGGCAGCAGTGCTGCAGAAAGACAAAATGATCCACTCTGCATAATGGGTCTTTCATTTTTTACTGCAGCCACCCTCCATTTTGCATCTTTTTATTGTACAACAGCTGACAACTTTGGCTGGTCATTTATCTCAGTATAAATGTGAACTTTATATTATTACAGCTGTGAATATAGAAATATACACATCATCTGGAGCCTGACATTTTCTAGACCATCAGCCACTATCTAGTCAGATTGTTACTTAGATTTACTGTGGAATTATGTGGTAATAATACTAGCCTGTTCTGCTGAGAAAGGAAAATGCTAGAAGCAGTTTTTCTCTAAGTATATTTAGCTTTGTTAATGGTTCACAATAAATATATTCAGTACTTGATTTTTATCATGTGTTGTCTCTATATTATAAAGCAAATCTTTGAGGAATGGTGTTTATATTACTTGTGTATCCATACATATAGGGAGATAATCTTGAGTTAACATTCCTTCACGATTTTGATGGGTGAAGTGCAATCCCTCCATCTCTGTAGGATCCCAGAACAATCAGTGCAATCCTAGAATCATAGAACACGTCCAGGGTCGGGGCATCCACAACCTCTCTGGGCAGCCTGTTCCAGCACCTCACCACTCTCTCAGTAAAGAACTTCCCCCTGATGTCTAATCTAAACCTTCCCTCCTTCAGCTTATAAACATTCCCGCTTGTCCTATCACTGTCAGTGGGAGAGGGCAGGTTTTGAAAATGCGCCTGGGCACAGACTGCACTACCTCTGCAGGCAGACCTCATGGGGAGAAGGTTTCTCCATGCATTCATTCTAAACTTTCTGTGTCAAAGAAGAAAAACAGATTGTTAGGCAAAGAGGAACAGCTGGATTGTCTATGGATGGACCCCAACCTGCCCAGCTGCCCCCTCAGGGAGCTTCCATTACTCCAAAAAAGTTCAAACAATACTGTTAGATGTACTCTGCAGATAGTGTAACTTCTCCTCCATGCCTTTTTTTATGCTCAGCCTGAGCTGGTACCTGCCCTGCAAGCTTGGACATGAGAGTAAAATTCTCTGTGAGGCTATGGGTCTGCCAACAAGTCATAACTCTGTAGTGCTCAGAACCCCCACAGAAAGGAGATATCAGTGGAAACCTGTTATACGTTGTAACTTGAAACAGCAGTGCCAGACAATTGCAAAAAAATAAAAAGACAAACAGCAAAGTTACAAAGTCCTTTACAAGATAACGAACATTTTCTCTGTTCTTTCAAGTCACTATAACTAACTGTTCTTATTTAGTTGTTAAGAGAAACACAGTAAAGACTTAAATGGAGAGAATAGGTGGAGCAGCACCTCTCTGCTCCATACTCCCTGACCTTCGGATTTCAGACATCAGAGCGTAGGCTGACGTGACGTAGCTGTGAACTTTAGCCACCACACTGTACACCCACGGACCTTTCTGCCACCTGCCATCAGCTGGCCATGTCAGTACTGAGTGTACACAACTGTGCAGAAGTGCTCAGCTGTGACACTAGAAAAAAAACACAGAAGCACTATTCTTATAGATAAAATCATATATGCCTACTGGTCTAGCAATACTACTGTGCTGGAATAAGAGACAAAAGGAAGATGTGGAAAATAGAGGTAAAATGAATTATTTCAAATACTTGCTGTTACCTGGCAATCTAATATTGTACACTAAACTGTTTTCATAAACTTCTGTTCTTCTCAAATAAAGAACAGAGTACACTTGAGAGGTAAATTATTGTCCATGATCCCTTCTAAGTCATGAACTATGAAAGAATCTGTAAGATTTTCATGAAGCAAAAGGAAAATACATGACAAAAGCAGGACATTTCCTGCACCGTTTAATTTACTGGCCCAGATGTGGCACCAGTGTCCTCTGAGATGGCCCTAATAAGCACAGGTGCTCTCAGAGGAACCAGTTCCAGTTAGTTCCTGAAGATGACTTTTCCAATGATCAGAAGAGTTAGATAAATGGTAATCGAGAGAAAAAACATGCAGGGGACTCCACCATAAATTATTTTTAAAACCCTAGGACATGGTTTAGCTTTATCTAAAATAAAAGTGGAGGCTGTAAATACATTGACTGGAAAAATACCCTGAATAAATCTACTGTTCCTCCCACGCTTGCTTGCTGAGAGTGACAAATCTCTTGACATAACCCTTACCCAATTTAATACAGTTTGAAAAAACTAATAATGTGTTTTAAGCAAGGGAGATGGTATGAAATCTTTGCTGCAGTTAAAGGGGAGATGCCCCTGTTATGCTACGGAATGAGCGAACAATTCAATCTCAGTTTATGATTAAGAAAAAGATGAGGCTGAGTTGCTGCATTCAGACAGTTGCAGCCTGCCATGCATTCACACCGGTGCATTTATGAGCCACAGGATGTAATGCTCTCATTCAGTCACAAAGAGAATAGCACAAGTCAGTGGCATTCCCAAACCTCAGGGGTATCATACTCTACTTCAGCTCCCAGTTTGCTGAAAAGAAATTATCTTAACCGGTAAAAAGTACAGTAAAATTTAAATGAAGGAACAATAAATACCTAGTAATAATAACCTAAGAAAAATGATGGCTTTCTTCCACCAACATCCTCAGGTATAATAGAACCTAGTGAAGCATTCAAAATTAAACTATGCTAAATACTTGTTATCATAAATTTCCTTGAAAAGATGAACACCAAGGAGGAGTTAAGTCCATGGTTAACAATTTAAAGCAAAATAAATGGTCCAGATAGTGGTATCTAATTCAGCTCTTTACACAACCCTATCCAGGCATCCAGTTTGCCAGCATTTTAGGTAGGGTTCCTTTTGACATCTGAGCTGCATAGTGTTGATAATCCATGATAAAGAATTGGTTAGATGGTTGCACTCAGAGAGCTGTGGTCAGTGGCTTTATGTCCGGGCTGAAGCTGGTGATGTGTGGTGTTCGCCAGGGGTACGTCTAGGGACCGGTGCTCTTCAACACCCATTTCAACAACATAGACAGCGAGACTGAGTGCACTCTCAGAAAGTTTATGGACAACACCAAGCTTAGTGGTGCAGATGGTAGTAATAGAAGGAAGGGATGCCATCCAGAGAGACACGGACAAGCTGGAGAAGTGGGCCCACTGTACTTGGAGCCCAGAAGGCCAATTGCATCCTGGGCTGCATCGAACGAGGGGTGGCCAGCAGGGAGAGGGAGGTGATTGTCACTTTCTACGCTGCCCTCATGAGGTCCCATCTGGAGCAATGTGTCCAGACCTGGGCCACCAACACAAGAAAGATGTGGAGATGTTGGAGCAGGTCCAGTCGACAGCCATGATGATGATCAGAGGGCTGGAGCCCCTCTTCTACGGAGAAAGCTTGAGGGAATTGGGCTTATTCAGTCTGGTGAAGAGAAGGCTCTGGGGAAACTTCATTGTGGCCTTCCAGTATTTAAAATGAGCTTATAATAGAGAGAGAGAGAGAGACTTTTTGCATGGTCTGATAGTGATAGGACAAGGGGGAATGGCTTTAGACTAAAAGAGGGGAGACTTAGATTAGATGTTAGGGGGAAATTTTTTACTCAAAGGGTGGTGAGGTGCGGGGATGCCCCATCCCTGGAGGTGCTCAAGGCCAGGTTGGACGGGGCACTGGGTAGCCTGATCTGGTAGGTGGCAACCCTGTCCACAGCAGGGGGTTGGAACTGGATTCTCTTTAAGGTCCTTTCCAGCTCACGCCGTTCTGTTGTTCTGTAATGATTCTATGATTCTATGACAAGCACAGCTGTACGTTCAGTGGTTACGGTTTCAGCTCACATATGCATCCACCCCCTTTTATTATGCACATCCTCAGCATAATGGGATTTTCAATGTAAACAGCACATATAGACATCAATAACTTCCTAACAACATTAATTTTTCTATGATTTCTTGGAAGAATACCATCAGGTATGGGGATTGGAACAAAGTAAAACTCTTGAAAGAGCTATGAACTTCTGAGACACTTTCTCTTTCTAAGTAAGCTCATTCAGAAAATATTTCAAGGCCACTGATTTTTAAAACTCTTTTTTGCACTTCTGTATCCTTGAAACATTTTTAAAATGTTTACTTGATTAAAAACTGACCACTCAACCTTGTCAAATGCTTTTCCTCCATGTAAAGACAAAGGAATGCATTAAACTAGAAAATTATAATAATCCCATAATCCTAAAGACATGTTTACAGAATTTTCATATTACTAATTTCCAAGGGAGTTGGCATTTAATTACTTTCTACGATCTCCACACAATATTTCTCTTCTGTCTTACCTTTGTAGACTGCACATTTATTCTTTTTCTCAAATACCCTAGAAAACACTAAATAACAAGAGAATTGTGTTTGTCCAGTTTGATGAAAGATTCTATTAATCTGTCATCTCTAAAATTTAAGTACTGATTTAATTTATTTCTAATATTGAGATTCTGTATAAGTTTGTTCTTTGATGATCATGTTATTTACTTTATTTGCTTTTCTTCTGAAGTTCTTCAAGATTAATAAATACATCTCTTACTGTCTTGGCAGCTTTCCAAGTTATCTTATTAATTTTCATTGTTATAGTCCATAATAGCAGAAGGCTCACCCTTTCTTTCCTTCTTTTTGGACTCTTGCCTAAATTCATATTAAAGCCTAACTTTCATTAACGCTAAGAAAGAATTACCAGAAAAAGATTTTGAAGATTAGATCAAAAGTCTGGCCAGCACAAATAAACTTTCTGCACTGATACTTTTTCTCTGTTTATGCATATATTTCATAATTAATGCTATGAAATACATTTACACTAAAACTACACAAAAGATGCAAAACAGTTGAAAAACAGTTTGAATGGTTGCAAAGGAAAATGAATCTGCATTAATATGAGGAAAAGAGTTGCTGTACCATTCTGAGACATTTTGAAACATTCAATTCTGAAAAGCTGGGATTTAGAAGGAAGATAAGTATTTTTGCTGATGAAAAAGGAGAGGGCTTTTTCGTTGTTTTTTTTTTTTCAAATTAAATCTCTTGACATTTAATTAAAACAAAGTAATTAACAAAAATCACCTCAGTACAGAATCAAAACAAGGTAACAAATCTGTGTTCAAATACATCAAAATCTCCTTCCTTGGATCTAGTTCCCTAGAATGCTGTGCTCTGTGGAAAGGTTTTTATGAAATTAACAAGTGCTCACCAGAATTTCCCAAAACATTTGTTATGAAGTACACAGCCAAAGCATAACCAACACTGCTAGTGCTGCAAATAGTATTTTCTGAATAATATTCAGGTACAAAAAGAACACTATAAAATAGTTTAAAAATGTTAACTATTTTGTTTTGTATAATCTTTTTAGTTTTGAAATCAATCTGACGTTAGAAACTCTTTTTCAAGGGAACATTTTTCCCTAGAACGGAAATTTTAGTTCAGAGAGCTTTGTTGAAACTCAATTCATTAACTCAGTATATTTTTCCCTCTTTTTTTCTTTTTGGTTGCTTGATTGGTCAGTCATTCTGTCCTAGAGCTCCAAATACTGCTATTTGCACAGCACGACTGGCCACATTTTGCCTAAAGTAATAAAGAAAGCTTCCAATAAACCAAACAGCACTTTCTCCAATTTAGAATATCTTTGGACTGATCTATAATGCCTAGGAGGCAAGTATATCTAAACACTTGCTCAGCAGCAGTGAGTCAAATGTAGTCACTAGGAAATAAATCTTATTCTTTTCAAAGAGCATTTAAAAATGTTTGAAGTTAAATTAAGGAGGAAAAAACCAAAATGTTCATTCTAAAACCTAACCCTTAGTACATCTGACAATCCTTAGTGCATTCGTGATTGGGGGTAAGTGTTCATCATAGATAATATTCAAATTGTACGGTATATACGTATGTACAATGAGCAGTTAAGATTTCTGATAGGTCTTCTAATTAACATGTATCACTAATTTACCTGCTAAGTATCTTTTCTAAATAACTTTGGACACAATTATTAATTTTGTCAGTTGGACAAAATTTTTAATCTAGTATTCCTTCCTGCTATGGAATTTGGGAAAAATGTTTGTGCAACTGCTTTATCACTGTTTTATCACAGTGAACAATTGTCATACACAGCCGCATTACAATTCCCTTTCTTTTAAATTTTCTTTCACTTTTTTAGGAACAACCTCCTCAACATTTTGATTTTCAACTGGCCATTTCTTCACTTCCTTGCAACTTTCATCATTTTTACCTTGAAGTAAAGCAGAATTGTTGGATGTCGTGGTACCCATAGCATAGACATGATTCTGTGGCTCCAGACAGTGAGGATCTGGGCCATCTTTATGAGCTAATAGTTTTTAAATGTGGCACACTGTTTTCATAGAGGGCAGCGCTCAAGGGCTACTTCTCTTGTGCATCTCTGCAGGGAGAAGCTGATGCTGGGACAGCTCCTGTATCTACTACAAGGATGGAACCATGAGAGATGATGCCATCATCTTCCCATATTTCCTTAGGAGCATGATTTATTGATCGGTAATGATTTTCTGCTTCACGGGAATACAAACCTGACAGCAACAACAGCTGTTGTTATAGCAGATCACCAGAGACTTAAAGAGTTTTTTATTTCCAAGGAGTGTTGCTGCAGTGTGGAGGTCAGGGTCCTGACAGAGAACCACAGTACAATGTTATATGACTTCCATTGCTGTAAAACTTTGAATCTAAACAAATAGATGTGTCCAATGCAATAGAGTTCTCTTTTATGTCCTGGGCAAACCTGCAGTTTCCATGGTTACCAAAGGGCAGCCTAGTAGAGAAACAGTCCACATTCTACCTCAGAAGGTATTTTTTAGGAATTTCCTTTTGAAAAGCTAGTACAGAATCAATCTGTTGTAACACATATCCATGTCACTTTTTGCTGTTTATGTAGCAACTTATGCAAAGGCAATAAACCAATTTTTAACAACACAGGGCAACTTGGATTATTCTTCATTCAAAAACAACATTTCTAGTCATATCTCTACAGTCTTTATTCACTTTTTACTTTAGTATGCAATTCCTCCTAGATTTTTAATTTTAAAACAAAATCACAGCCCTACGTTTTATTTCTATTTAAAAAAATATTTTCAACCAATTAAAACTACAGTATTAGAAATATTTCTGTCCTCCAGGATTGATTGATATATTTTATTTCCATTGTTTATGGTAAGCAAATACAATTGCTTGCATTATTTACCCCTTCAATCCAAGGCAGGTGGCATTCTCCCTGAACCCTTAGAAAAAATGAGAACTCTAAGCAAATGTCATTTAATTGTAGTGAAACTCCTTTCTCAAAGTGCTAATGTGAAAGTTCCAATCTCAGTCTTCTGCAATGACTCTTGGTCTTTAAAGTGCTTAAGTGACTTTAAAGCAGCCTGTAGTTCTCCAGGTCTTCCTTTCTCCCTTTCTTAAAAATGGGAGTGACATTTCCCTTTTTCCAGTCACTGGGGACTTCACCCATCAGCCATGACTTTCTGAATATGATGGAGAGCAGCTTGGCTACCACATTAGCCGGTTCCTTCAGGACTCTGGCATGCATGCTGCAGTGATTATGCAGTGGAGTTCACGCTCCTGAAGGATATCAAGCTGTCAAAGAGTAAAATTAGGATACTACATTTTAGGAAAGCTAAATTCCATCTGTTCAGAGAGTTAGTCAACAAAACCGCTTGGGAAACTGTCCTCATGGACCAGGTGCGAAGCAGTGCTGGCAGATCTTTAAGGAAGCTTTCCTCAGGACGCAAGAGCTCTCCATCCCCGGGTGTAAGAAATCAGTAAATGAGGGCAAGTGATCAGCATGGCTGAACTGGGACCTGCTGCTCAAGCTGGAGAGCAAGAAGAAAATACGTAGGCAGTGGAAGCAGGGACAGGTACTACAGGAAGAGTATAAAGGAAGCTGCTAAGCAGTGTAGGGATGGTGTCAGGAAAGCCAAGCCTCAAACTAAGCTTGGCAAGGGATGCCAAGAAGAACAAGAAAGGCTTCGACAAGTACCTAAACCAGAAAAAGGAAGTCCAAGAGGGCGTATCCCTCTCCTCCATAACCCCACCCCTTCTCCCAGTGAGCAATGCAGGCAGGCTGGCAAAAACAGACAAGGAGAAGGCTGAGGTACTCAGTGACTTTTTTGCCTCAGTCTTCTCTGACAACTGTTCGTAACACACTTTTTTTCATATCATGTCACCAATTAGAATATAATTTCATGTCCACTATTTCTGCTGCTTTGCATGTTTATCTGATATTGATTGTCACTGATGATTTCCAAGCAGATCTGCCAGCTTGCCTTTCTCTAAGAGGAGTTCTGAATACTCGTTTACTGAACATATTAATACCTCTGCATTCTCAAGTAATTTTTGCTTTCTTTCCTGATATTAAAAAAAAAAAGCTCTGAGTTTAGTATCGCCTTCACATCTAATTAATACGAATTCTACTCTGTGAATAATCTTCCCTGGTATGCCTGCAGTTGGTGCAAATTATATTCATATTATTTGTATACTATAAATGGTATAGTGAGCAACTGTGGAAAATTTATAATACTTCGTTAACTGTTTGATGCTTTTTCTAAACCAGACAATTAGTATGTATATAGAAGAATGTATTAAGTGTTCTTAATTCTTTAATTATGTTCCAAATAGAACTTCTTTTTTTCTGAGATTAGCTTTGGGTATCTTACCATCATTAAGATTATCGCGTCTAGCTAAGCCAAGGGTGTCTTCACCCTGAAGTCCTGACAGCTACTCTTAAAATGTGACTCAGATGGAAAAATCAGGCACAAAAATATGAATTTGATTTTAAAGCTATTTAACTATTCATTGAATATTGTGTTGGAGGGATCTTAATGTCACTGTTTACCTCAGTAAAACATGGATTTCAAAATTACAGTGAAAAATGCAGTTAAAATAAAGCTTATTTTTAGTTCTATCATTTTAGTGCCATGATTATAGTTTTAATGCCATGACTTCTATTACCTCATTTTGAATAGTCAGCTATGTGAATTTGCTCCAACTGTTTTTCAGCCGCTTTGAAATATCACCGTCTTGTTCTTCCTTCCAGAAAAGCAAATGAATAAACTGCCAGGTATCCTCTCCATTGGAAAGGTATTTCAAGCATATTTGGCAGTGTAACACACACTACTTATATTTTCATCAGGATGTTCACATTTTTTTCTTTCTTCTGAGAACAGAGAAAACACAGTATGCATCCAGCAATGAGATCTGCAGAATATTTATTTCTTTCCAATGACTAAACAAAGCTGGTATACCTCATTTCTTTTTCTCAGAGTTTTTCAATCAGCAAATCAAAACTATTTTCAAGGGCAAGCTAACTATTTATTGCTAAAATGATCTCACACCCCAAATGGGTGTCGTCTGTTGGCATCCAAGGCACCACAAAATTATAGAGGTGATCAAGGGCATTTTGTCATTGTTTTTGGACACAACCCCCTGCAATACATTTTGCAGCACAGGAACCTTGCCCACGTAACTTCTCTGTGAGCTGCCTCAACAGCAAAGGGGATCCTGGGGGCATGGGATCCCCCAGAGAGGGTCTAGACACTTTCAGCAGTGCCCCCTCCATCAGCTCTCTGGTGAACCAGATCAGCACAGGGCTACATTGGAGAAATGGCCACAAGGATCCAAAATATCCACAGGTATCACTTTTGAAGTGCAATTGTGTAAGAACACAAATACAGGAATTTAGACATAGTACAACTGCTGATCTGTGATCAGCAGAGCAAAAAGTAAATTGTGCCTTCTAATTGTACAGGCCAGCATCTATTCTTTTCTAACAGCTGCTACTGGAATTTTTGTGGGAGTGTAATTAAAGGCCATGCGATGATGAGCATGATCACAAGAGCTCTCAATCCCCCAGCACAAGAAATTAAGCAGAAGCAGCAGGAAGCCAGCATGGCTGAGCAACGACCTGCTTTTCCCTTTTCAAAGAGAAGTCAGGGCAATCCCAGATATGTGTACTGACTGGGAGAAGAACTCCTTGAGAGCAGCCCTATGGAGAAGGACTTGGGGGTCCTTATGAACAAAAAGCTGGACATGAGCCAGCAGTGTGTGCTTGCAGCCTGGAAGGCCAACAGAAACCTGGGCTGCATCAAAAGAGGAGTGGTCAGCAGAGAGAGAGACGTAATTGTCCCCCTCTACTTTACCATCATGAGGCCCAATCTGGAGTACTGCATCCAGGCCTGGGGCCCCCAACACAAGAAAAACATGGAGATGTTGCAGCAGGAGGGCCATGAAGATGACCAGAGGGCTGGAGCACCTCTTCTATGGAGAAAGCTTGAAGAAGCTAGGCTTGTTCAGTCTGGAGAAGAGAAGGCTCCAGGGAAACCTCCTGGCAGCCCTCCAGTACCTGAAGAGAGCTTATGAACAAGAGGCAGACTGACTTTTTGCATGGTCTGATAGTGATAAGACAAGCGGGAATGGCTTTAAACTAAAAGAGGGGAGATTTAGATTAGATGTTAGGGGGAAATTATCTTAGAGTGTGGTGAGGCACTAGCACAGGCTGCCCAGAGAGCTGTGGATGGCCCATCCCTGAAGGTGATGCCAGATTGGATGGGGCCTGGGCAGCCTGATCTGATGGCTGGCATCCCTGCCCATGGCGGGGGTTTGGAACTGGATGGGCTTTAAGTTCCCTTTCAATCTAAGCCATTCTGTGATTCGTCTTATGATTCTACGTCTCCCCTGCCTGTAGTAAATTAGCTTTTAGCTTCGTCTATTTATAGCTTTATGGATTTAGATCTGTGTAAGGAATTCAGGATAAAATGTTTCTTTGCCAACCAACACAACACTACAAAGAGACACAATTTAGGATCCTCTCTTCACCAAAGGAAAACAAATCTTTTGAAGTTAACTATACTCACAGCTTTCCATTAGCAGCTTGTTACAATTAAATAGCCAAGAGCAGAAATACATCCTGAGATTTCTCAAAGTGTCCTATAACAACTATTTCTTTCAAATTTAAAAGCTGGGGTGGGGGGAGGGGGAGCAACACCAAAATTTCCAAGTGTTTAAAATCAAGATTTTTTTGTGACATTTACTCAATTTCCTGCTGAATTATGAAAAGTATTTTTTCTACTAAGGTTAAAAGGAAGCCTGGAGAAGAAAAGGCTCAGTGGGAAGTCTTGTCAATGTGTATTAATACCTGATGGGAAGGTATTAAGAAAAGAGAGGCAGAATCTGCTCAGTGGTGCCCAGTGACTCAACAAGAGGCAATGGACACAAATTAAAGCATATCAAATTCCATCTGAACACAAGAAAAAACTTTCTTTTTTTACTGTGCAAAACCTTTTTGTACTGTGAGGGTGATTAAACGCTGGAACAGGTTGCCTAAGGAGGTCGTGGGGTTGTTGCGATTTAATACCAATGTGCAGACAAGCACCACACAGCCACTTTCTCACTCCTCCTTCTCAACAAAATGGGGAGAAAATACAGTAAAGAAAATGCTCATGGGTTGAGATAAGGACAGGGAGATTGCTCACCAATTACCATCAAGAGTAAAAAAGTCTTGGCTTAGGAAAAATTATTGTAATTTATTGCCTGTTACTAACAGACTAGAGCAGTGAGGACTAAAAGCAATCTACAGACACCATTCCCCCATTCACCCATTGTTACCACTTTCCATGGAGTGGCACAGGAGATAAGAAATGGAAAATGTGCAATAGGGGCTGCAGTCAGGCCATAATGTTTCGCCTCTGCTGCTCCTCCATGGTCACTCTTTTCCTGCTGTAGTGTCGGGTCACTTGCACAGGATGCTGTCCTTCCTGAACTGATCCTGCAAGGGCTTCCCACTGGCAGCAGCTCTTCAAGCACGGCTACAACACAGCTTCATACCACAGGGCCCACCCTTAAGGAATTTCTCCAGCACAGGGCCCATGGGCACCAGCTCCCTCAGACCTCTTGCCCCACCGTGGGCTCCTCTATACAGGCTGTAGCTACAGCCCAGGGCCTGTTCCTGTGGGGTCTCTCCATGGCTGCGGCCTCCTCCAGGCCACATCTGCTGCTGTATTGTGGGCACCTCCATGACTGCACATGGAGCTCTGCTCCATGTGGTGCCCATGGGCTGCAGGGGGACAGCTGCTCCACCACGGGCCTCTCCTGAGCTGCAGGGAACTTCTGCTCTGTGTCTGGAGCACCTCATGCCCTCCTCCTGCACTGACCTTGGGGACTGTGTATCTGCTTCTCTCTCATTACTTATTTTTCTCTCCCAGCTGCTGCTGTGCAGCAGGTTTTCCCTTCTTTCAATCTGCTCTCCCAGAGGTGCACCCAGCATCACTCATGGCTCAGCTCTGGCAGAGGTGGGTCCCTGAAGGAGCAGCTGGAGCTGGCTCTGACCTGACATGGGGCAGTGCTGGGCTCTGCTCATAGAGGCCACTCAACAGCCCCCATTGTTACCAAAATATTTCCATGTAAATCCAATACAGTAAATATTTAAAACCTTCCTGGACACAGTCCTAGGAAACTGGCAGTAGCTGACCATACTTGAGAAGAGAGATTGGACTAGATGATCTCAGAGATCCCTTTCAAACTCAACCATCCTGCAATTCTGTGATCAATACGCATCTTCTTCCATGCAACTTCCCCTTGAAGTACACCTCAAAACTCTTGCAGGAAAGAATGATTTAAATCATTTAGGGAATTGTTCTATCAGCCTTTTCAATCTTCATTTTTGGTAGCTTATGATAACACTTTTAAATCTGAAAGACACTTTATTCTAGTGAACATTTTAATTAGCCCAATACCAATTTCAATATCTGCATCAGATTGTCAAATATGACTATGCTTTAATGCTTCTTTGATTCAAGGCTTTTAATGATAAGTTTGTTTGAATTGCAAGATCACATTTCATTATACTCACAGTGAACCTGTGAATTATGAATTTTTAGGCTGATTCCACTGCTTTACATGAAGACAGTTTCCATAAATCTTTCTCATTTTATGACTAAGAGATCTTTATTCAATTAGAATTTTTGTAATTCCTAATCATGAACATATTGTGTATGTACATTTTCTCCATAGTAAGGAGATTAAAAACAACAAAAAAAATCTATGCAACATTACAAACCAGATTTGTTTACCCTTAAGCCTTAAAAGTAAAGTTACTTATATGACATAAGTCAGTTCTCTAGCCCAGTTGTCCTGTTTTGTTGTCTAGTTGATGCTGATGGATGTACTGTCCCAAGTTTGGCTGTTGTCTCTTTTGCAATGATTTCTCTCTGTATTTTCTACTGTCAGCTCTAAAATGCTTCCATACTATTGCTTATTATACTGCTAATGCAGTTACTAATTGCAATTGTAGCCATCTAATATTTCGACTTTGTCTCCACATTATATTTGCCACTCTTCGCATGGCAACATAAAAGATGTTGATAGAGAAACATATTTCTTTATTTGATATTTAAGTGTTATTTTTTATCAGAGTGCTGGCATTAATAGGATAAGCATGTACCAGAGCTGGCCTTAGCCTGGCTGAAGTGTTATTCATCATGCCCACATAAAATAACTATTTTGTAAAGACCAGTGATCTGAAGCTGCTTATAGCCTTGAAGCAGTCCCTCAAGGTTTGATTCTTGAATTGTTGCTATCTGGGGTCATATATTAGTGATGCTGAATTGATCTTTTTAACTCACTCATCAAATGTCATAAGAAACTCTTATTTATGAGTTTGGGAATACCTTTAAATGACTTTCATCTTTTCCTCTAGTTATTGTTTTCAGAACATGCAAGAGTAGTTTAAAATCAACCTAGTAGCTATAATGCCAGAGAAGTACAGGTGCTTGGTTTATCTGCTGAAGAGAAATACTTGGTTGGATTCAGCAGCAGGCAGCACTTGCTTTGAGGGGCTCTGCCCTCCAGCTGTTCTGTATTCTGTGCACTTTGAGGATAAGTTTAAATGAAATCAGTCTTTGACACCTGAACTTGCACCTTGCACTCTGTTATCACTAATGCACTCCTCACCTTTTAGATTCACTTCTGTGTCTGTCTCTGGCTCTGCAGCCCATTATCCATCACAGAGTTCTGCAACCTAGCGGGTGAATTTTATTAGCCACAAGAGGAGATGCAGCATGCGAGGCCAAGTCCCCAGCAGTAGCACTGTACCTGCAAGGAGCACTCCATTCTCTTTAGCACGGAGGCCTTTAAGTATTTCCAAACACTTGTGTGTGTGAGAAACAGAGATATTCTGATACTTAAGATATTTTCCACATTTAAATGTTACTTGCTGATACTTCATATGAAAAAAAACTGTTTATTTAATCAGGTAGGCCAAATTCTCAATGCACTCATCTGAGGGGAGAAGTTAAGGGTTCAATTAAAAGCTGACAACCGTCGTCAATAAAAAGAATACGGATGAACTCTGTACCATTTGAATTAGGCCTTGAATGAATTATTTCACAGGAAAGCCTACAAGTAAACCTGCAGTTTACCTGTGGTTCATTGACTGCTATCAACAGCATCAACAATAATATCCCGATGTCAGTGGCGGATTGTACTTTATTATTTTAAAATATTTTTATATATTCATTTTCATATCTTTCAAAAAGAATGAGATGTGGCAGGAATTTTTTGGGGAACAGAGAAGTGCACTTGAACAGTCAGCATTGGAGTATCACTCCCCTCCCTGAATGGGCTTTGCATGTGATGAGAATGTTAGTCAATGCCCATATGTACAGGGATCACTTAATGAAGTCTACTCAAATAGATCCTGTTAAAGTAATGACTGCTACATATACTGAGGAGAATGAAGGGTCAGGAGATATCTAGCTTGATCCCAGTCCTCCTCATGATGATGATTCAGATGATCTAGGAGAAGGAAAATAATGTGGAAGTAGTTGCTTTCATGATAATAATCAAGCAAACACAAGATGTACCACCTCAGATAGCTGCAAGAGGCATTGCCTCCATGGGGCTTACTGGTTTCTCCCTACGATGGAATCCTGAGAGAGCTGGGACAGTTCAACATGGAGAAGGGAAACCTCAGGATCTCTCTCATCAGTGCATATAAATGCCTGAAGTGAGGGCACAAAGAGCACAGAGCCAGGCTCGTTTAAGTGGTGCCCAGGGACAGGACAAAAGGCAAAAACACAGGAAGTTCTATCTAAACATCAGGAAGCATTTCTGTACTGTGTGGGTGATGGAGCACTAACAAGTTTCCCAGAGCGACTCTGAAATCTCCTTGGAGACCTCCCAAAGCTACCTGGTTGCGGTCCTGGGCACCCTGCTCTGGGTGTCCCTGACAGAGCAAGGGCTGGACAAATGGACCCAGAGGTCCCTCCCCATCTCAACCGTTCTGTAATTTGGTGTGATTTCGTGAGCAGCGCATTCATACATAGCCCTGTGGCACTTGCCCTATGTGTGCATGGAGCCTGGGATGATTCATCTGTAGATATGTCCAGGCAGACAGAGATGAAGACTCATTAAATTATGACAGTAGTGTCAATTTCTGCAGGCAAATGAGCTCTGTTGACTTCAACGGACTGCCAGACAGATAAAGCACTGTTCAGTACTTTGAAACCACCGAGTTTCAAATAGCTTTATCTTTCACTGCACAATCATATCATTTTTCATTATATTTCTGTGTATTCCTTTCACAAGAATTATTACATTATCAAGCAGAGCAGAAAAATGAGACATAGGAGTTACAGCTTCCCGCAAAAGAAGTGCCAGATATAATAGTTTTCTCTTTATCAGCCTCTCTTTCTTAGGAAGCCTGCCAGCTATTGTCTTTGGATGAACAAAGCTCTGAAAAGATTTCAGCATCTGAAAATGTCTTTTCAAACAAGTTGGTTCATTTGAACTCTTTTTGAACATTATCTGCTGCATTAACAATAATGCACTTTCAGATGATATTATGAGCATCCCATTAGGCTGGGATGCTAATAACCTAAACCCTAATAACCAGGTGCTTGGTAAATGATCTAATTGACCCTAGAGTTATAAAGCTGCTGGTCTTCTAACCATGATGCAAGATATGTGTCAGAGCTTTCTAGTTAAAAAAGTAATTCCAGGTAGACTTTTTGCTTGTAGTTGGTGGTTTTGATCTGCTTGGTTTGGGTAAGTTATTACACCCACATACATGACAGGTTACTTTCTTTTTTTCTCTCCTGAAATATTTTTAGGGGATTAGTTGCTTGTTAATAGCTGTCTACGTGGACTTATCCCTATTTATTGGACTATGTTAAATGAATAAATTATCTGTGCTTTCTTGATAGGATCAGTTTTTAGCTCATCTATTTATGAGAGGGAAAAAATGCTCCAGTAAACACTGTAAAACATTCTATTGTAGATTAGATTCCCCATTGCAGCAAAGCATACGGAGCACTAGATAGGTTGTTTTTCAAATTGTTTAGACTGCAGATGACTATCAAGACTATTCCCAGGTGGCATCTAAAATTCTTGGCCTTCTCTCTTTCTCCCATCTGAAACAACTCTTTGTCTACCAAAATGGCTCTGAATGCAGTAACATGGCAAATGAGTTGAAATCACCCCAGACCTTCACCAGCTGGAGCATTTACTTCCTGATTGGATCATCTCTCCAATGGTTCACTGGCTGTAGCTGAAACTGATAAAACTGCACACATCCATATCTGTTTAGGAGCACTCCACTGTGGTGTCTAGAGGTTCCTTTGCGTAAGGCTAGTCCCAAAATTAGGCAAGTTTTTTCCCATAGCTTAGATTACCATATTCTTCTTAATTTTGGTTGGTCTACAGTAGAATTTCTAAAGAGACAATGTCACATACAGAGTGTGCCTTGAATTCCGAAAACTGTTCTATTTGGAAGAATGGTCCTCAAGGATATGTGTAATAAACTTCAAAAGTGATTGAAAAAGAAAAGGCAAGATTTTATGTAATTTGTTTGAAAGACACAATGTACCATATTTTTAAGTGGTGGCAATTGCTAGAGATAATTTAGAGTAAATATTTAGTTCTTGTTCTGGAGCAGGAGTGGGAGATGTAAGTCATCAAATACTCTACAAAATTATATTTATTTAAAATGCTTGTTTTGAGAAAATCTCTCTTGGTAATTTGGATTTGAAATGGCAGAGCATCAAGAAAAGAGATACTTAAAACTAATAAGGATTTACTTATCAGTCAGATGTTCAAAAGCATTCTGGCACAGCCAGTCACTTTGTGAATGCTTTTATGTGATATGAATACGAGACAGACATGTCGTACAGCCACCATTTCCAAAGATTATTACCCGAATTTGGGATCTTAACTTCATATTTTGGTAACTTCACCAGAACACACTGTTTACTTGCACATTTTCATTTGAAAGCATTGCCTTTACTTAGTCAAGTTAAAAAATACATTGATTTAAAACAATCTTAGATCGTATAGGCAAAAATAATATGAATATGCAAATAATTAAAGCGGCTACTTTCTTTCTTCTGTGCTTGAACCAAGCTCTTTTTCTATCAAAAGAAGAAAGCTTTCTACTTCCACAAAGCAGTTCTCAAGGTCCTGTAAATGCCATTTAGATGGACAAGTGCATGAATTAAAGAGAATATAAAAATACATTTCATCTTAGAACATAATGTTTTTCAAGAATGACAGACTGCTTTCATGGAGAAGACTGGTGCTTCCATCATTTGGCTTGCAGGCTGTCAGGATCCTCAGGCAGCTCAGCGCAGAGTCTCCTCAGCAGTGGCATAGTGGGGTGGCAATGCCACCCATGTCCCTGGTGAAGCTGGGGGGACTCACACTGCCCTGAGCCAGACTGCTCCCCTTGCCACATGACGTGTGAGCGTGGCACCACGAAAGGACTGAGGATAAGGAGGGGTGGGGTCCCTGAGGCTGCTTCTAATCACAGCTTTTGGGGGGCACTTCTTTGACGTCTTTTCCATGCACAGGAACAGTGGGGGAGGATGGTGGGTCTGACACCTGCAGGTGTTACTGTGCACACTGCACAGGATGAGTCGGTGGATGAGTTTTCTGAGTTTGTCTGTTTTTTCATGACTGCAAAGCCATCTGGCAATATGTATATATTTTCTAATCTAAAACATTTAGCAATTGTAACTTGTGCCATGTTCTTTTTATTTTCAGATTATTCCTTTCCTTTTGGTAGAGATCATTTCATTTTCTCTACATTATCCATGATTTTGGCACCTTAGGCTGTTGTGTACCTTCAAAGTATGGTTGCACTGCCACTGAGTGACATAATCAAGCATTTCATATTTTAATTATTTTTCCTTAACGTGTTTATGGGCTTCATTACCCTTTTCTTATTCATTTAGTTGATTAATCTGAGCACATGGAATAGTCAAGCAGCATGAAATATTTCTAGTAATTCGAACTAAAAAGCACAACACTCCACTTATTCTGGCCTGAATAGTAAAAGTATAATTTTCTTCACATTTAGACCGGAACAAAACAACATACCTGGGCAGCAGGACATGAAGTGTCACTAAGAATACAAGAAGTAATTTAATCACTCCTCTACAGATGAGAATTTACACTGGGCAATTTAAAAATTCATCTTTATCAAAATATGTAATGAGAGGAGCACAGAGCTCTGTTTTCAGTGCTAAATGTTTATTAATCATATATACATACACAACTTTAAGAATGTACTCTTTCTGAGCTGAGCATGTTAAATTGGCCAACGAAATAAAGTGACCGTAATCACCACAGAAGAAAACCTTATTCCATAATCCAGACAAAGGAACTATTCGCTGCCTTTGTTGAGTACTCACCTAAATACTAGATCCATTAATGTGGGGACTATTAAACAATGTTCCATTTTTCTTCAGCAGTTGGTAGTTATATGGCAATTTCCATTAATTTCTAACAGGTAGAGGCTGCCTTTAGCCTGTATAAAACAGAACAGCTACTCAGCAGGATGCTGGGTTGCATTTTTAGGAAAAGCAATGACTCAGTGTGTGACCTTGGCAGGTTATTTGATTGCCATCCACTTGGTATCAATCACTCCTGTTGAAAAATTGAATGGATAACAGAATCTCACTGAAAATTACAATCTATAAGCACTAAATTTCCATGGATAGCATTTCTAGGAAGTAGAAAAAAGATTATAAATTCAGTTTTGCTTATAGTCGTGCTTTCACACAGTATTAATAAATAAATAAATGTTTAAAAAGCATAATGACTCCTCTTGTGTTCATCTCTTATCAGAAGACAGGCATCTAGCTGTGAGATTGAGGGTATGCCTGTGTAAGCAAATACATTTGTGTAATAGGTGTGAACTAGTACACCAAAGGAGTTGGTAGAGAGATCGCTAATCCCACACAGTGTGTGGCTCCAGGATGTTATCTGTGTCAGTGTAGTCTGGTCCCCTGGAACAAACATCATCACGAAGCACGCAACTTGAAGCTGAAGGGCCAGTCACTGGTTCCCACCAAAGTGTGCATTTGTGTTTGCATTGCCTGTAATGCACCCTGGAGATGGTCCTTGTGTTGAGTTTGTTCCAAAAGAAATCCGGTCCCACCCCCTTGAACTGCTTTATAAGTTCTGAGACCTGGGAAATGAAGACAGTTGAATTCCTCTCAAGTCCACACCATTGTTCCAACCAAAAACCTTACTGAAGATGGAACCAAAGGCTTGAATGTGGGAGAGGCCACTCGAAATACCTGCACCGGGTTTGGAAAGACCAGAGAGTCCCACATTGTGTTGTTACTCATGAAAATACTGAATTTCACTTAACTTTGCAAATCTCAAAAGTCAGAGAGGTCCCATGGTCAAGGCACATGCTGATACTAAAAATGGGTAGAAGTTAAATGGAGAAATTAATACGGTCATCAAGAAAAATTCCATAGATGTTAATATTTTTGCTGAAATACTTACCAAATCCTTGCATAAAGCCAGCTAGAGGTGCAGAATGCCAGGGTCCAAGGGCAGAGAAAAGGCTGGTAGAAAAACGATTCACAGCAAACTCCTACAGACACACTTCTTTCATACGATTCCTGGGAGGCAGATCTACAGGCCCTACCACCCCCCCTCTGGCCCTTCTTCCTTCTCCCACTTCACAGCAAGAGCCCAGAGCTGCCACTCTGCTGTGACAGACACTGAGACCTCCAATAATGAACGTATCTATTCCGCAACACAGCTTAAAACATGGGAGATGTTATAAGCCTATTCCTTCTGAACTGATACTTAAAGGAGGTTTGTTAAAAGGAGGTAATTACTTTCTGCTTCTTGAGTTCTTAATTTTGGAGAGTTAGTTACTGATATTTACTATTGTTTAAAGTTCCCACAAAGACTGCCAGGGCAGTCATTAAGAACAAACAATATAACATAATACTAAAGTAAATGAAGTTCTTAAAGAAAAAGGAGAATGGAGTAGTATAGAATCATAGAATTATGAATGTTGAAAAAGACCACTAAGATCACCCAGTCCAACCATCAGCCCATCACCACCAAACCACTGACCCATGTCCCTCCGTGCCCCATCTCCAAGTTTCTTGAGCACCTCCAGGGATGGTGACTCCACCACTTTCCTGGGCAGCCTGCTCCAGTGCATCACCACTCTTTCTGAGACGTTTTTCCTAATATCCAGCCTGAACCTCCCCTTGGCACAACCTGAAGCCGTTCCTTCTCATCCTATTGCTGTTAGCTGGGAGAAGAGGCCTACCCCCACCTTACCACAACCTCTTTTTAGGCAGTTGTAGAGAGCGATAAGGTCTCCAGAGTCTCCTCTTCTCCAGACAGAACAATCCCAGCTCCCTCAGCCAGCTTGGGGTTGATGAGTGTCTTAGTTTCTTACTGAAACTTTCTCTCTCAGTGTCTGCTACAGAGCTGTGTTTTGGTTCTAGAAAGAAAACATGGCTGGTAACACCTGGCAGCACCGAACAGAACAAAGGACATTTGCATGTCTCTGCCAGCAGAGTGAAGAGGCTGGGGGAGTGCAGGGAGATGGGAGGTGACAAGATTGGAGCAGCTGACCCAAACTGACCAAAGGGATATTCCATACCATATGACATCATGTCATATAAGGAAGGGAAGTGAGCTGGGAGGGCCGGTTTGCTTGGCGATGGCTGAGCATCGGTTGCGGTCGGTGAGCGATTGCTTTGAACAGCCACTTGTTTGTATGTAACTATCATTACTGTTATTTTACTCTATTTTCCTTTTCTGTTAGTAAATAGTTTTATCTCAACCTACGAGTTCTACCTTATTTCTCGATTCTCACCCCCATCCCAGCTGGGAGGAGGGGGGGGTGAGCGAACGGCTGTGTGGTGTTTTCAGGCCTGCCGGCCCAAACTACAACAATGAGGCACCTCCCTAAGGCAGCACAGGACAGCTTTCCTATATATTACGTTCACATTACACCAAATAAGAAAAGGCCTGCAATGTGCAAATTCTTTTCTCTGCATATGCAGAAATCACTGCTTTTAACAAAATAACCTTTACACATCTGAGTTTAGTTACCAGACAACATGGAAGTTGTTGAACTACTTTCCCTCTGTCCTGCATTGCTCTTCTATCCATTGGATTATGCATGAACAACACAAACTGCAGTGATTTCTTCCTGCTTTGAAGGCAAGGTTTTAACATCTGTAGCACCTTCACATGTGTTATTACTGGGAGAATAGTCCTCTCTGCTCTCCCTCCCAGTATATGCAGGTTATGTCTGAAGTATAGGGACAGAACAATCTTTCTTTTATGTGCACAGTTTTGATATTTAATTTTGTCTTTATATAACCTTGAAAGTATGTCAGATTTTCACTTTCTAATTTCTATAAAGTTATTATCTTTTAGGAAAAAAGTCTATTTACTGTTTATTCAGCTGTCAGAATCATCATAGCATATATACTCAAGGAGAAATACCAAGAGACCTCATTTTAAAAAGCATTTTAAATCTTCAATTTGCTGCCAGTGGTTATATATGAATCAGAAGTTAAAAAATACTGTCTGTATTAAAAGTGACAGGACATTTGCAGCTGGTTCCTCAGTAATAACCCAGAATGTAAAACCATGAAAAAATATCTCATTTTAAAAAATGCCTGAAACTAGTTTGAAGGAACTGTCTTATAAATTCCTACTGCAAACCCCAAAAAGATTTAGTAGGTGGCTTTGATCTTTTCAGTTCTTGATTCTAAAATATGATAATTTTTGCTCATTTGCAATAAAATGAATCATGACATTTTTTAGATAAACCAGCAAGAGAAAATGTTATGAACTGATATGTTCTAATTTTTGTATCAACTCAAAACAAAAGTGTGGAATGGCAAATAAGGAACATGTGCAGTAAAATGATACTGCTTGTATGTACACAGAAAAAGCTATTTCTGCAAAATGTTACTCTTTTTGTACTTGAAAATACAGAAGGTATAAATGAGTAGTTATTCATTATATAGAAAATGAGCTAACTTCAAAAGGTTCACATTGCATGGCTGACACTTTTTACACCCTGGATAAAAAAATTTTTAAAAAATCTGAATGACTTGCGTGAAAGTTCCAGGTAATTAACCTCCTTCATTTCTCACATGCTTTTGAAAATACTTAAGGAGCATGGAAGTGGAGCTCAATTTTCAGAAGAGATTATCTTTCTCCGCCCGCTTAAATGCTAGAATAAACAGTCATATTTCAGGAGTTCAAGGGGCCAGCAAGTCAAGCTTTGCCAGAGATTTCAAAGGTTATTTGAAATAATAACAAACATTTCTTAACCATTTTAATTAAAAGGAGAGAAGGAGAAAAGAAGTTTTTTGAGGTGGTCAAGATTAAAGGTAATTTCAGAAGGTCCTCAAAATTAAATGAGTACTTGCTTCAGTTGTCAATACAGGTAATGAGGTTGAGTTTAGAGGTAAAAGCAGGACAGGTAATGGAAATGGAAATTAGCCTAAGTTAAAGCAAAGCCCCAAGACATCAGTGAATTTTGATCCAAAATAGCTAAAAAATAGCTATCTTCCAAAGCTTTGGGACACCTGCCACTTCAACCTCCCATATCAACCTGCAGCTTCTGCAGGAAGATTTTTCTGACACCTTGTTTGACAAATGTTTATAATGTTTAACAGAAAGGAGAACCCAGGACACTGGTAGTTTGTTTCCCCTGATCTGTTGTTGTGGCACATAAAGAATTATGACTTCTTGTCTCTCACTGTAGATCTTAACTTTGTTATAAGGAATCATTCTGTGGTTGATTTGCACAGCAGGCCTGGCGGCTCATGGAACAGCTGTTCTGCAAATCCTTCTGAAATAAACTTCTCATACACTGCTGCCCAAATTTATAGGGACAGGCCTGAACTGCCCAGGCAGCCTGGTGTTCCCCATCCATCATCTGGAGAGTGATGTTTGAGACGTCTGGAGAATATCAACAGTAATGCCTGTATTTAAGAAGACAGACAAACATCACCTGGGTCACTGCAGGACGAAGGCTGGAGGGCATGAGAAAGGTTAAGAGGAAGCTGCAGAAGGCAAGTGTTGAAAGGGAAAATGCAGACAAATTTCTTGCAGATTTTGGTGTGGATAGGATCTCAAACTCACCCTTTTCAATTTTCCCGTGATTGGAACTGGCACATTTTGTGACTAAATTTTCTGGGAGCATAAAATGAAGAGGCACAGTTGATACCAAGGAGGATCTTTTTCTCTTACAGTCAGATCTTGAAGAGCCTAAGGACAATGAACACAGGGAAGAGACCAGATGCAGTGCACTCAGATCACCAGAACTTAGGCACCTTAATTTAGCTACTTAGGAAGTCTGTTGCCCTGAAGCCAATAAAATGAGACAGAAGGAGACATCTTCAGAGAGGAGCTCCATTCCGAATCATCACTGGAAGTGCTTAGATCTCTTCATGGCATACACGAGAAGCACATGGCCCTACTTGGATGAGATGAATCCAGAATTTGGAGGCAGTGAAATTATGCTGCAGGTTAGAAGTTAATGAATGCAAATGATGATGAGAGGAGGTAACAACAAGCTGTCAGCATGACACAAAATACAATATTAGGCAGTATTTAGCTGTGCAGGTAGCAAAGTTTCAGTACTGATGCAGAAGGTGCTCATGGCACCTCATCCTAGGTACAGCACATAATCCTTTGTCACCAGTGCTCAAGAAGAGTGACTGCTGACTGGCAAAATGTGCAGAAAATCTCAGCTGGGATGGTAACCTAGCAGGCAGTGCAAAAGGCTTTGACTGTCTGGGAAAATACAGTCTAAAAAATGGCTGCTTATTACAAATATATGCTAGGATAGATACTAGAAGTAAGTAGAACTGTTCAGGATAAGGAACAATGTTTGCACAAGAAAAGGTGGGAGTAAACCACAGATGAGCATCTTTTAACATTGAAGCTACTGAAACAAATCTATCCTCTGACCTGTCTGGAACAGCGTTCCAAAAAGAGCAACAGGAACAACAACAAAAAAAATGATGTTTGAAAGGGATTAAATTTAAGTTTGTGAAGGAGATCTCTGTGCTCTGTTTGCCTATGAGGGCAGAGAACTGGCTGGAATGACGAGAAAGATCTTATCTTCAGTGCTGAGCTCTTCCGACTGCCTGTCAGTGAATGTGGGAATGAACGTTGCTGGTTGCTGACAAATCTAGAAAATCTATTCCAGCTGGGTTGCTGTGCTGATGAACAAAAGCCATCTTGAATTTAAAAATAAAAGCCTGTATTCATTTGGATAACAAATAAAGATCAGACAAAACTGACAGTAAAAAGTTTAAAACCTTGTATGTTTAAGGCTTTTTTTCTAGCTGGATTTGCATTTCTGAGGGCTGTCTCTCATTCATACTTGGGAACAGAAGAATTTTTTTACACTACTGCAGTAATCTTACTATCAGATGGCCAGGCTGTGATTCACTTTTGCAGAAGTGCATGCTAGCAGGAAACTTCAGATCCTTCAGTCTCCAGGAAATTAAGCATATAACCTTGGGACAAAACAATTTCCATCATTATGAACAGCTCCTCTCTATTTCCCATATCTTTTGCCCCAAAATAAAGCTATTCCTACTGTTCTTTGTGACATAAGGATATCACGCAAAAAAAAAAAAATCCTTTGAATTGTTAGGGAAAAAAAAAAATGAAAAACATTTTCCATGTTTAGAGTCAAGCTGGCTCTTTGATTGTATTTTTATTGGTGTTTTCTTTTGCCCAAAACCCAGGACAAGGCAGGGAAGATGAACAGTAAGAGAGCTGGAAAGCTGGGAATAAGTTGTGGAGAATAAGTCTGTGTTAGTAGCAGAGAATAGATGAATGAGTGATGCACTCCAGAAGATTTGGGATACATTAAAAAAAGAGGAAAAAATAGTGGTTAGGTAGGGATTTACAGAAGACACAATCAATTAAAAAGAAGAGGTGAATCATAGGCTTAATCACACAGATTTTTGTGTCTTTAATCCTTTCTGCAGTCTCTGTCTGAAACTCTTTAGGGCAGGACTGCATCTTTCTAGTGTTATGGTCAGATTTTTTCAGTTGAGTGATTCAGGGTTTGCAAAATGGGATAAGTAGCAGGAAACTTTATGCTTGCTGATAAATAGCAGACAACAATGTTTTGTTATCACTTCATGATTGGTGAAATCTTTCGTTATTATGAAAGCAAACACCTTAGTTATACAAAGCTTCTAACATATTATTGTGTACTATCAGTCTGACAACAAATTTTAATTCAAATATTAAATTTATCTAGCAGCCAATTAATATTAGTTTGAAGAGCTTTTGCTGCATGTGTGAACATTTTAAAAAAATCTCACTTGAAGTTCATTTGGAAAAACACAGAAAAGTCCTCTGTAATTTATAAATTTGAGAACTTTGTAGATGGTTCAGAACGGCAGACTTTATATCCATATTCTGATGCTCATTCATATGAAAGGTCAAAATGGAAAGTCCCATCTGGCCTTGGAAGAAAACCTTGTGGTATGCATGGTCAAGTTTTTTCTGTATGAAATCCTGGCTAGATCCTGCAACTGAAGTGCTAAGTTAATCTCCTGTTTTTAGCAGAGATAATAACATGCTAATAAAAACATAAGAAAGTGACTTGTATTATTTAGCAATTACCAGTTGACATTGTAATGGAATTGAAACATCAACAAGGATAAAGTGTGAAAAATGATCTTCTTTTCCCTGGAACAGCTCTACTGGAGTGCTGTGCTCCTGAGAAGAAAAATCTTTGCAGAGTTGATTTGATGAAGATATTAAGAAACATTTAAATATATTTATTTTATCTTTTCTCATCAGTAGCTTCAAGCAGTCCAGAAACATCAATCAATTTGTGTTATTTAGGGAAGATGACAGACAACTTTGCAGAATGGGAAGCACTGTTTAGTTGCAAACTGCAGCTGTAGATTTACCCTCTGCCTGAGACTGTCTTTGTTTTGCTGGCCATGGACATTCAGCCACTTTCTCCCTTTTCTAGGTGCACTGTCTTAAATTAACCTGTACAAATGAAACAAGACATGAACACAGTTGTGCTGCAATGGCAGCAGCGTCATTGCTCCAGAAAGCACTGAGCCCAGTGGAGCATCTAGGTCAGCAATGCCAATTAATGCAACCTTATGGGATAAAAGTACTTCATCTTTTCTTTCCCCATCAAATCCTTTCTTTATCGTAATGTTTATACACAATAAGCACCTGATGTGGTTAGGATCACTAATGCACTTCGGCCTCTTGTGAGATCTGCGCTGCAGAGAAACAGTCTCAATGTTTCTGTTCTGTCCTCTTGCTTGCACACACCTCTTGCCCTTCCTTTTGCACTTGACACTGGAATTTCTGAAAGCAGAGATTTTTATTTTTTTAAATCTGTGTTTGCACAGGGCTTATTATATGCAGCTGTTAATAATTACAGCTCCTAAGTGCCATGGTGATGTAAGTAACATACAGGGGAAAAAAAAAAAAAAGAGAATAGTTGATATTAAGCTATTTCTCTTTGTAAATGAGACATGTCTGTGGCAAATGGCTAGCTTTGAAAACTAAGAATGGAGGTCTGCTGGGAGGAAGGCAGATCCTCTCTTCTCACACTGCACTCTGAGCTGCCATCGTCTGCCAAGGCACATGCTATCTCATGTTCATCACCCTGGCTGGAAGAAGACACAGAGGAATTTTGCTGGAATGAAGCAAGGTTCGAGTCAAAGGCTCTTGAAGCCAATGGCAGCCTTTCCACAGACTTCACTGGGTTATGGGACAGGCCCACAAGCAGGCCGAGCACAGTTTCACAGATTTTTAGGCCTTCAAGTACTTTCAGTAAAAGACCTTTCTCAGTGAGAAATTGGAGCTTGGGGGATGCTGCAAAGCTGACAGATCAGCATGGCTTGTCTCAGCACAAAGGCAGAAGCTACTGATGGCCTGTCACCTGGTCCAGAAGGATGCCGATCTTTCCTTTCAGGCCTACCCTGCAGATTGCAGGTCAGTGAACCTGTGATTTTTCCACTTCCCACCTCCTCATCCAGCCTTTGGGATCCTTTCCCTGTAGCTCAGATAGACATACAGCTATGAGATGCGGCACTGCATGAGGTTTGTTTAGCAACTCCAGTCCCAATAAACCTCTCCACATATGACATGTAATGAAGAAAGATGGTGACGAGACCTCTACTGCTTATAGCAGTATTGATGAAGAAAACTTTCAAACAAATGGACACCAGTAAATGTAAATTTAGACTCCTTACCTTTAATTACCTGAGCAGAGATGTTAAAAAATGGCCTCTGTGTAGTGAGTCATGAGATGGATTTTCCTAGTTACCAATGGTTACTTAGTGCCACCAGAGCTTTTTTTAATAATTGAGATAATTAGTGTGAAATAAACTGACATAATATTGAAAACAGTAGATGACAAGTAGGCCAAAAACTGTAAAGAAATGTTAAAACAATCATGTGTAATAGTTCATAAATAAATTTATAAGAGTAACAAAGATAACAAGTTTATGATGTTGGCTTTTTTATTTTAAAAGTGGTAAAAGTGTTGAAATAATTATAACACATATTACACACATTCCCTAATAATTTTCATATCATTTATTGCTCCCAGTGGTTGAAAATGCATGATGTGAGGCAGTAAGGCAGGTTCACTAAATTTTTTTTTGCCTTAATATAAAAGTATAAAATATAATTGGAAAGCTGACAAGAGCGTAAAACATGTTATGTACAATAGGGGATATGAAATTTAAATTGCTTAGAATTAATTATGTCATAAACTACTCACTCCAAAATAGAATAGCTATTTCCTAACAAGTATGACTTCTTCTTCTAGTTCATGGATAATTGAGGGGGATGCTTCATATTTTCTTATGTTACAGCTGTATTACTCACTTGCAATCTTTTTATAGTAGAAAACTGGAAAATTTACCACGGAGCTTCACCTGGAGGCTTTGTAGAAGAGACCCAGCAAGGGACAAAACTATGATGCAGAAAAAAGTTCTTGGAGAAAACATGGAGAAGCAGGCAATTAGAAAATGTCCCATCTTGCTTCAATGGAGAAGACTCCTAAGTGAAGACTTCAAAGTGACAGTGACTACAGAAGGGAAGGACTTTGAGGAGCTTCTGTCACAAGTCAGAGAGCAAGGACGGACAGGTAGGATGATGGCGGTAGGACAGAGGAGGTGACATCCCTAGCCTTAGATGCCTATAACATGCATGCTTCTGAGCTCCTTGCTCCCCGATCATTTAAAGCCATGAGAAAGTGCTAAAGGCTTTCAGATCACAGTTCTTCTGTCTTCTCACTGGGGTCTGTTTCAGGGCAAGACGAATTGCACCCAGCTCAATAGCTCCTTCCCCAGACAATAAAGAAAGGCCACTGTGAAAAGCCCAGCTGTAGCCATCCCACCTCATCTCTGTCACTTTTACTTTGTTTTAAATACATATAAAACTCCGGCATGTAACTCTCCATAACTCCTGGCAGGAAGCTGATGCTGATGCTGATGGTTAGGTCTACAAACAAGAAGACAAACCCAAAGTCTTTGCAAGGGAACAGGTGGATTTCTGGATTTCTGCGTCACCCAGAAAGGGTCCACCTAGGGGCTGGAAAGGATCTGAGCAAGGCCTCCTCCCTGTAAGAGAACAGCTCTGTTGAGTCATAAAGCAGGAAAAGGCAAAGTTGTTTCCTAGTGTATGAGTTTCCTTGCTAGCAAAATTTCTGCCTAGAAGCCGCAGTTAGTGGAGCAGAGCCACTGGGATGGAATAACAGCTTAGCTGCTGACATAGACAGTGACTGTGTAACTTTTAGGCAGAGATGTGAAAAGAAACAACAAACTGAGGCACAGGGACAGAATTTATTTCCAAAGAAAAAGTGTATTTACTCTGCATAGATTTTGTCTGTTCCCCATGCAATGAGAAGCAAGTAGCTGGTATGCATAGGTTACAAAAAAAATAAAAAATAGGCATTTGTCTCTATATCCCATTTTAATATTTCATTATGATATGTATTTGCTTTTCATTTTAGTATGTATTAGCCTAGTGTCTGATGACTATTATGCATCTTTTCCTTTTTACAAATTGTTTATAAATTTCAGTCTGCATTTTCTTACAGTACTTAAGTTTCGTAAGAAACAATTTATACTAAACAGCTGAGTTAAATTAAAAAGCTGATTTGTCACTGATTCAGTCTTTAGGAGTAGGCACCAGCCTAGTCACAGCTCTCGAGAGCTAGGCTAATTACTAAAGTAAATGCATGCAGGCATAACTCTGCAGACCATTTTCTCACCTCGTAAATTTGTCTACACAGCCCATGAAAACTAAATAGAAGAAACAAAATACAGAGATACGTGCTTTAGGAGAGGCATCTTGCAGATAGACAACAATACATAAAACAGAGGAAATGAGAAGTCTGGTAGAGTTACTCTGCTTCTGCAGCAGCTGTTCCACAGAACATATGGAAAAATGACTATACTGCCTGTGTCTCTTGGTGTTTCGCTCCTGGCTGCACTATTTCTCTCCTGTAAATACAGGACGGCAAACACACACTGCAGCAGGTCAGCGGGTGGCCACACTCCATGGTGTGCCTATGTTTATAAAAGCTTCAAACTGTAGCAAAACTCTTAATGATCTCTTTAATTGCAGGCAGAGGAGATAACTTGGGCACACAGGTTGTACTCCTGCACTTGAGAAAAGTGACTGCTGCCACAGGAGCCTCTTCTGAAAGAAGAAAGCTTCTGAAAGAAACAAAGCACAGGATCAAAAGGAAAAAAATCTCCTGTGTAGAGGTAGGAATAATGTGCTTGTTTGATTGGTTGGGGTTTTTTTTGGTTTGTGTTGGTTTTTTTTTTCGTTGTTGTGTTTGGTGGTGTGATAACATTGTTTTTCTTTCTTTTCTTTCTTTTGAAAGGTTGGTCTTGATTTTACTTGATTTTTATTTATTATTTTTCACTATAAACTTCAGAGAAAAAAAAAACAAAGATGCTGCGAATAACATCTCAAACATAAAAAAGGAGTAAATAAAGAATACCGAGTATTTATATATTCAAAGAAATTTTCCAACTACAGAAAAGCTGCTACCTGAGTATCAGTTTCTGCAAGAGCTAAGAGAAACACATCATTGAAAGTTATTAAAGCTCCCTGGTTTCTGTAGTAGTGGAAGAAGTAACAGCATGTGAAAAAGGAACAGATTTTATGGTTTTAGTGTAAATTTATTAGTCATTATTGAATTTGAAATCAGCAGATATTTAATTTTTGTTAGAAAAATTGAATTAGCTGACTTTAACTTGTATGCATGGTACAGATACAAAGAACTTCCTTGATTTATGTAAGGAATTTTTGGAACTTTGTGTTTTCTTTTGTTTACTTAAGTCAGAATGTTTGGACCCCCTTCTGTTACAACATTCAGGACAGAAAATGACAGATTTTTGTAAGCAAAGGAAAAAGTTCTATGATCACAGAATCACAGAATCACAGAATCACAGAATTGCAGGGGCTGGAAGGGACCTCAAGAGATCATCAAGTCCAACCCCCCTGCCAGAGCAGGTTCCCTACAGCAGGTTGCACAGGTAGGCGTTCAGGCGGGTCTTGAATATCTCCAGGGAAGGAGACTCCACAACCTCCCTGGGCAGCCTGTTCCAGTGCTCCGTCACCCGCACTGTGAAGAAGTTCTTCCGCATGTTGGTGCGGAACTTCCTGTGCTCGTGTAAGGCCATTGCCCCTTGTCCTGTCCCCACTGACCACTGAAAAGAGGTTGCCCACCTCCATTTGCCTCCCACAACTAAGATACTTATAAACATGGATCAGGTCCCCTCTCAGCCTTCTTTTCTCCAGGCTGAACAGACCCAGCATACTGAGCCTCTCCTCATAGGGGAGATGCTCCAGGCCCTTTATCATCTTTGTGGCCCTCCGCTGGACTCTTTCCAGGAGGTCCCTGTCTTTCTTATACAGGGGAGCCCAGAACTGGATACAGTACTCCAGCTGAGGCCTGACCAGGGCAGAGTAGAGGGGGAGGATCACCTCCCTCGACCTGCTGGCAATACTCTTTTTAATGCACCCTAGGATCCCATTGGCCTTCTTAGCCACCAGGGCACACTGCTGGCTCATGGCCAACCTGCTGTCTACCAGGACCCCCAGCTCCCTCTCTGTAGAGCTCCTCTCCAGCAGGTCGTCCCCCAGCCTGTACTGGTACATGCGGTTATTCCTCCCCAGGTGCAAGACTCTACACTTGCTTTTGTTGAACCTCATCAGGTTCCTCTCTGCCCATCTCTCCAGCCTGTCCAGGTCTTGCTGAATGGCAGCACAGCCTTCTGGCGTGTCAGCCACTCCCCCCAGCTTCGTGTCATCAGCAAACTTGCTGAGGGTGGACACTATCCCCTCATCAAGGTCGTTGATGAAGACATTGAACAAGACTGGACCCAGCACCGACCCCTGGGGAACACCGCTAGTTACAGGCCTAATTAAATGGCCATGATTAAAGATATAGGGGGAAAAGGAGATGAGGCTAGCACTTTGTATTAGTATGTCTTTTACAATTAATTAGTCTTATTTTGTCTACAAATACTTTGATATTTCTGACAGTATTTTCCTTGTCCAGATGGCAGTATTCTGGTGTGGGTTTTTTTGTTTTGTTTCGTCTTTCTGAGCAATTTGTCAGCTTTTAACTTCCTCTTACTACATGAAATTTTAATCTCTGAACTGTAACTATAAATTCAGGTTATTTCTGGCTATTTGTTAAGATATTATGAACTGGCAGTATTCTTTGGAGACTGTTTTCCCATATTTTGAACTCCAGCACACATTTCAAAATCTAGTCTTGCCCATGGTAGAAATTTACTGAAAAGAAACAAAACCATCGTTTTGACTTATTTTGAGCTTTTTTTTGTTTTTCATACCTGACCAAAGCATCAAGTACTGGATGTTGAGTTCAGTTCCATACTCAGATGTTTTCAAAGCTGAAGATGACAATGAAATTTGGAAAGGCCTACTAAGATGTTTGAGGGATTCTCTGTAACTTTTATTTTGGGAACCAAGGCTGATGATTGTTCTAGAAGGAAGTAGTTCCCACGAGAAGTTACTGGTTTGAAGCAGGATTAGTAGTACAGCTGCAAAACTCAGTTGGGCAGTGAGATCTGTGATCACAATTGTCATTTGTCATTCAAATCTGGAGTAGGCGGGGATGGACATTGACAAAGACTGCAATATTCAGTGATGTGCACTTAGCTCGCTAAGTCAGACAGTCTGTATGTGAAAAAAAGTATTTGAAAAATTTCCGTAAAGATACTGTGAATTATTTTAAACATCCTTTAATATTGCACAAGTTGCTCTGCTTTCAGGATGTGATACTATCAGTACCAGAATGTTTCATTTGAATGACAAGCTTAACCACATTCTGCTCAGATTTGTAATCGTACTGAATTAACATCATTTTCACAACTGGCTATAAGAAACTCAGTACTGACTCTGGTTACATATTTCATATGATATCGAGCACTCTAACTCACTGCTTTCTGGAGAAAGAATGATCACTTTCTCCTTGAGAACAAGGACACAGTATTTTATTTAGCCTTTCTCTATCCATGCTCTGCTTTTTTTTAAAGAATAGCAAAAAGTATGTGGGATTCTTATAACCCCAATAAAAGCAATACAATGACTAACATGTGGCTTCAACTCAACAAATCCAGAGGGGAAGAAAGGTGGCAGGTCAGCTCCAGGGCAATATGCTGTTCTCTTTGTTTGGATTCCCTTGATCCTTTAACAAACAGAAAACGCCACATGGCTTTGTGTGGACTAGTTATTAGTACAGATTACACCACTAACAAGAGGTACATGTAAGTGAAAAAAAGTGCTTCTCCTGCAGAAATACAACAATCTCTTTAGGGATGTTAAGCTGCACAGTGTTTCAGGTGTAAGGGATTAGTGTCTCATGCTAAACCTCTAATACCTACATGGCCCACCTAAGCAAACTTCCCTCTGGGTCAGTAGAAAGGAGCAGGCACTATGTGAGGCAATCCTTTCATTCCACCCACAGCAGCTGCCTAAAATAGCTAGAATTAATTCCCAGAACTGTTTTTTTCTATTCTGCAAAAGAGGCTAAACAACTATTTTAGGGAAGAGTCAAATGTTTGAAGAACTGGCCCTCAAAACTCCATGCTCCTAACCATGGCTACATCTTGAAAACTCAGTCTCCAGCTACGATTAATGTAAATCTCACAGATGAGATGATAAAGAATCAGTAAAAACTGCAGCAGGAATAATTTAGTTATCTGAAAGCTTTGAAACAGTTTCTCTTCATCTTTGATGTCTAAGGAAGCAAGACTGTGTGAAGTCCCACATTTTCATTTAATTTTCCTTTTGTTAAATGAGTCATCTTTTCATAAGATTGTACTGTCATTCTGTGAAAAAACAAAGTACCAGACAGCAAAGCATAAGGTCAAAGACTGACTTTAATGACATGAGAAATTTGATGGAAGTAGCAATCCATTTTTGGTAATTAGTTTTCAATTGAATTAGTATAATTATTATTAATTTATTATTATTATTATAGAGTCATTCATATTCTAGAAAAAAATTACACTAGATAAGTAGTTAATTTATGTCTAGCCACGATATATTTCATGGGCATCTCAGTGAAATTTTAAAGCATATTTGTAACTTACAGGTCTAAGTCCCATAGAAATCTAGTATACTTCTAAACAGATACTTTTAATTCATCATGTCAATCCTAACTGAAACTGAGAAAAACACAAATGATTTTAGGTAACCTCAAATTTTATACCTATTGATTTATTCATTGATAAGATCATAGAATCATAGAATCACAGAATGGTTCAGGTTGGAAGGGACCTTAGAGATCATCTTGTTCCAACCCCCCTGCCATGGGCAAGGCCACTGCTCACTAGACAGGTTGCCCAAAGCCCCATCCAGCCTGGCCTTGAGCACTTCCAGGGAGAGGGCATCCATGACTTCTCTACTTTGATAATTTACCAGTGTTTAAAACATATGTTCTAAATACAAAGGTATTTTATATCAAAGGCCAGCTAAGATCCCTATATCATGTTACTGCCATTAATACCCACAAAATACAATTGATTTGGTAAAAGTGAGTCTTTCACCCAGAAATCACCCTGCTGTGTGTGTCCCTGCTTGAGCAGGAGGCCTCCACAAGTCCCTTCCAGCCTCAGCAATAAAACATCATTTTGATTCTGTGAAACTGGGGAGCATGAAGTACTCCAGAAGGCTAGCCAATGATACATTAAGCAATTCTTTAAATGTCAAAATAATATGGAGAGAGTTCATCCCTGCAGCCTTCTTGAATGATTCATCAATTCCTAATTATTTCTAACAAATACATAGGATTAGTTACAGGACAATGCAGAAAGCAGATTATTGTACTTAAGGGTAGACAAAATAGTTTTTCAAATGGTCAGTCATGTTTCAAATAGCACCACCTACTATTTTTTTTTTAATTGAAAACATTCAAAAATAAAGTTAATAGCAAAAACATAAATCAGAAGGCAATGTTCGTGTGAACAGCCTAACCCTGCTCTGGAATTCTAAATATTGCTTTAAAAGGGTTACTTACACCAGAAAGTCTTCTGGTGTGCTAGTGAGTCAAGTGTGACTCAAACGTGTGTCAAATTCTCTAATATGAACATTCCAGGAGTCCTTTATGTTCTCTGTTTGCCCCTTCCCAGAACTGTATCTTCTGTTACTCCTCAAAACTGCTATAAACTAACCTAGAGTCTATAGAAAGTCTTGTGATTTTTCCATGGATACAAAAAAAAATAAAAAAAATAAAAAAAAAAATTCTTAGCAATTATGTTAAATTTGAATTATCCAATAAGCAAACCTCTGCATTATAACAGATAACCAGTGCAATCCTATTCAAATGAATGCTAATAAAATAGACATCCTTGAAAAGAACTTTTTTTAAAAATAATGCAGTAAATATTTTGTGTGTAGTCATACATATGTATGTTTCTGAAGAGGTCTTGTGCACTTGAAGGTTTTTTGCTGACCTTTCCTGAGTTTTAAATGAAAAAAAAACTTGTGTCTTTTGAAACGTGAGCCATTCTCTTTACCTCCTGCTAAAAAGCATTTGGATTTGAAGTATTGGTTCAACAAAACGTAGCAACATAACGGTATTATGAACAGCCAGCATAGGAAGGCAAATCTCTGGAAGAAACTGCCAAGTTACTTTGTATTTTCTATACTACTGTGTTTAGAACCTGAATTCTTACAAGAATAATATTATTGTATTTGTTTATTTAGTTATCTAAAGGTGGTTGTCCACACTCAAACTTGGTTGAAACTTGGACATCCTTATGTCCATCCTTTCTCTCTCTACAAACTTGGACTGAAGAGTACTGCCAACCAGGCCACTAATATCACTCAGCTCAGGAGCATACCCACCAAATGTGATTCCACTTGTCAAACGTATAGGCCAGAAAGCTGCAGGTAGCTTGAAGCTATATGGAACAGTATTGTAAGCTACTTGGAATGTATCAACTGTACATTGATATCATTTTTCACAAAGGCCTTGCCAAGTTCCTGTATTCTGTTGTTGTTTATCTTTAATTGTTGCTTTTCTGTAGCTGGGTAATTAATGAGGAAAAAATGTTGCTTTGATTTCTCGGAGAAAAGAAAAAGCTAGGGAAAGAAGCTTTTGTATTTGTTCTCATTAATTAAATACATTAATTTAGAAGGCATGACTCAAAATTTTTTTTTCTAAATACTAATATTAATTAGCTCACAATACCAGATACAATGTAGCACTAAGTCAAATTAATCGGAGGCCTTTATTCTTAATGTTAGATTTGAAGAAAATATCTTAGTTCAAGAGAAGATAAAAGACAAAAGAAACAGTAGTAGTTTATTCATGGTTAAAGGAAAGTAAAAAGCCAAAAATTAAAATTTCCTTTCTCTTCCTCAGGCTGCACCACTGATCTCATCTGGAGTTGCTTTTCTCTGCCCTCCTAGGAGGTACCTGCAACTTGCCTCTTGTTGAAGCTTATATTATACAAGAGCAGAAAACATTAACGCAGATGAGTTTGACCACTACTGCAGCCCTCAAAGAAAGGAGAAAGTATGCAGAAGCCAGGTTTAGCGTCCAGGTTGCACTGGGATACCTGAAGTTTTTCACTGTGAGCTGAATGGCTCAGCTGCAAAGACTGAAGGATGGAGGAGGTGGATGAGCAGGGCAACTACAAGATCTCTGTGCCAGGTACACAGAGCCTGTGTAAGCATCATTGAGGGACATGACTGAACAGCAGAGCAAAGGGCCCCCAGCACAAGAAAGATGTGGAGCTGTTGGAGAGGGTCCTGAGGAGGGCCATGAAGATGATCAGAGGGCTGGAGCACCTCTCCTGCAAAGACAGGCTGAGAGAGCTGGGCTTGTTCAGCCTGGAGAAGAAATATGGATTACTAAAATATGGAACGCTTCACGAATTTGCGTGTCATCCTTGTACAGGGGCCATGCTAATCTTCTCTGTATCGTTCCAATTTTAGCATATGTGCTGCCGAAGCGAGCACATTTTTGACATCTTGCCCTGTCCGGACTGGCCCAAGGGCCACTGCATGAACTATCTCCTGTTTGATTTGTTCAAAGGCTTGTTGTTGCTCG
>WBMW01005912.1:350910-381234 GCA_013396635.1 Penelope pileata
GAGGAGAGGAGAGGAGAGGAGAGGAGAGGAGAGGAGAGGAGAGGATCATCTTCCTTATTTTATCTCCATTTACCCATCTAGCATTATTCAATTCCTCTGCATCAACCAGGCCCTTTTTATATTCAATAGAGAGGAATAATTAACTGCACAAAGGAGCAACTAATTCTGCCATAAGTTTAATATAAATGCAGTGCTTCATTTAGGAAGGACATAAAATTATTAGAGAGCATCCAAAGGAAGGCTGAAGGATGGTGAAGAGGGCAAGATGTATGAGGAGCAGCTGAGGTCCCTGGGTTTGCTCAGCCCAGAGCAGAGGAGGCTGAGGGGAGGCCTCATGGCGGCCTACAGCTTCCTCACGAGGGGAGCGGAGGGGCAGCGCTGAGCTCTGCTCTCTGGGGACAGCGACGGGGCCCGAGGGAACGGCATGGAGCTGTGTCAGGGGAAGGTCAGGTGGGGGTTAGGAAAAGGTTCTTCCCCAGAGGGTGATGGGCATGAAACAGGCTGCCCAGGGCAGTGGGCGCGGCCCCAAGCTGCCGGAGTTCAAGGAGCGTTTGCACAACACTCTCAGAGACAGGGTTTGGATTTTGGGTGGTCCTATGTGGAGCCAGGAGCTGGACTTCATGATCATTGTGCGTTCCTTCCAACTCAGGACATTCTATAATCCTGTGATTCTATGATTATACGAGATTTTTTCTTAAACAGAAATCAATGGCATTAAAAAGGACAACCAAATAGGTTTTGCCTCTGTGTAGCCAGTGCAGAACATAAAGATTCCTTCAAAATATAAATTCATTTAGGATGAATATAGTAAAAAAAATAAGAGTTGCTTATACAGGCAAAAACTGGGGAAAATATTTCAAAATCTCCTATAAAGCACAATATTCCTGTTTCTGCTTTATCACTTCAACCTTCAGCATTATGAAGGGCAATCACAAATGTAGTTCCTGTTTAACTCATTATTTCTAGTATCTATAATTCCACTGCTGAGTTTCTGAGCACATTAGTCTCATTCTTTAGAACTGATGAACAGTGAAGGAAGGAAGGAAAGAAAGGTTAGCTATCCTTCTGTGAGCAGTGCTTCTCTGCTTAACATAAGTGGTTTTTTGGATTTCACTATGGGAAACCTATCTCTTGTACATTTTGTATGACTTAGATACCTAATGCAGGTTCATATATTTCATTCTGGAGACGAGAGTCTCCATCAGCTATGAGAATCAACTGAAATCCCATGCATCCTAGTGGCAATTAAGGATTTGTATGTTTTAAGGCAAATGCTTAAAATTACTTTTATGGAATCATAGAGTAATTCAAATTGAAAAGGACCTCTGGAGGTCATTTAGTCCATTCCCTGCTCAAAACAGGTCTAGTTAGGTCAGCTTGCTCAGGGCTGTGTCCAGCTGAGTACTGAATACCTCCAAGTCTGTAGATTCCACAACCTCTCTGGACAACCTGATCTGGGCTTTGACAACCCTCATGATAATGTTTTTTTCCTAATATTTAATCAGAATTTCACATATTCCACTCTGTGTCTGTTGCCTCACTCTAACACTGTGTACCTTCAAGCCTAGCTCCATCTTACCTGTATCTGCTCATCAACTCAACTCAGTTTGCAGAAACATTGTTGGATGCATTCCCAAGTGTCTGTTTATTTCTGTAAAATACTGGGAGAAGCTAAGCCTCCAATTTTCCTCTACATCTTTAAAAGAAGCACTTGGAATGCTCCAAGCAGAGCTTCTGTGCAGGGTCCTTTGGGCTTCTTGATCTATTGCATTTTGGCTCAGGTAGGATCTTGACCCTGAGCTGTGGAAGCAGTTGTTCAGAGTACGTGTAGGTACAGAACCGCTAATGACTAGAGAGATTTACATCAAATCAGGAATCCTATAAAATTAGGCAGGCCACAGAGAAAATACTTAGCTAGTTTTGTCTTAGGGACCAAATGTCCATGCAAACATTTTTTTAAGAGTCATTTCAACTGGCCATACATAGGGGTCCAGTGCTCTTTGAGACGTCCTGCCTGGCACCCCGCCACCATTCCAGTGGCGTGCAGCTCTCCTGTACGTACTTTCTCATGTTCCAAGTCCCATCTGGATTCCTTGGACAACCTAAGACATCTAAAATGGCAAAAATCATGTGTATGCATATGCTTATTCCTTCTTTTTTTCCCTAATAGTGGGAAACTGAAGTCTGGCATTAGGAAACCTTCGTGCACGTGCCCATATATATCTAAAAGAAAACTAAAGTTTTAATCTCACATTATAATGGGGATTTGAGACTTGATTCCATTTGCTCACGGAACTAAGTGAATGTGGTGTGCTCTTGCATTTAGGAGACATCCATGGGGATTCAACAGATGGAGACAGGATTTGTAGATCTGTGTTCTTCTGGGGTTGAAGCCGGAGACCAAATAAAACACCCTACAAGATCTCAAATCGCAGTAACCATTTCATGGCTACCTGAAAACTTGTTACATGCTTATATCATTCTTCACTTGAGGATGAACTACGGAAACCTTTTCCTCTTTCTGCTGCTTCTACTTCTCTGTGCAGTAGTATGTCAGCCTCCTGTCATGATTCAATTATTGCTTAATTGAAAATTGGCTTGATTATGAATTGCAAGCTTTATTAAAATTAAACAAATTGCAATTCAATAACATACCTTGATGTCATTCAGTGTAACTAGCAAAGATGCTATGCTTTTTCTGTACTTCACTGGTGCTTATTTAAAACCAATGAATAAATACTTCATTAAATATTTTATCAAAATGTAATGAAAAGTACAAGTTCCTCCTTATAACCAGTTTTTGCAGTACATGAAGCGTGCTCTGACTTTTCCTCCCTTTTTATGTTAGGTATAATTGCTTCTTGCTTTCCTATCTTCCTTTGGTCATCGTTCTTTTAAGTTATAAATACATATGTATAATACATCTAGTTATATATACATTTCCCTTCTGCAATGTATGCAGCAATACATCATCTCAGTAAGTGATTTGAGGGGAACATAATGAGCATCTTTGGGATGTGAGCTTTATTGTACATAGGAGCTGAAGTCTTCATAACTATTCTTGAATGTCTTTCTTGACTAGGGGGATTAATTACATATCTCACAGATGCCTGTCATGTGCTCTGTTTATGCTATAGGGAAATGAAATAGGATAGTTAATTTTCTTTTATTCTGTTAAAATGCCAAGGTTTAATTAAACTGCTTCAGCTTAAGTATTGCACAGCTACTTTCAGCTGTCATGAAGCATACTAGAAATTGATTTCCATTGCCTACATGCCCAAGAAAGCATTCAGCAGGCATTGTAATTTCACTCAAAATTGTTTTTATTAATCATAGCTGCTTTCCAATTTCTAAAATTTGTATGAGAAACAGATTGTATTAAAATAAGCTTCATCCATATGTTCAGGGAGTAAAAACAATGCAGCTGCCAGATATCTGAAATTTACATTCAGTTTTGAATTAACAACTGCTTTCGGTTTTTTTTTGCTTTAATATGAGTAAGATCTTTATAACATCGGAATTTCATGCATTCTTGAAGATTTTATATAATTATTTCAGCTATAAAATAACAATTAGGCAGTGCCATGAATTAGCAAGACAATTACAAAGCAATAAAGCCATCATTTTTACAATTATGAGAAATAAAAACTTAGCAACAGAAAATGAAAAATAACCACTCACTTGAAGCACTACATATTTACATGTAATGTATAATAGCTATGATACAGAATATTTTCAGAACTGTTGGCAAAAGTGAGATTAAGGTTGCTCACTTCAAGCACTACACACCCAGCCTGGTGTCTAGTGATGTCAAAAAAACCAGCAACCATTGTGAACAACAGAATGCAGCCACTGATGAATCTGTATTTCCATTTAAAAAAAGCACAAAGCCTAAATGCACGAGGACACTTGAGACCCATAGCAATCCCTTTGAACACTCATGCAAAACTAGTGATAACAAGTCTCTGTACAGCTTACTTTCAGCATGGGCAGTGCTGAGCTAAGTATCAGCTCCTGTACTAATGAAATGCAGTGATTTCCCATAAAAGGTAATAATTTCCATAGAAATAATTAGAAAAAGCCTAATCCTGAGTAATTAGTACTGTCTGCATGAGTCTCCCTGCCTGGGTTGGGATCCCTGGATTAGACCTGCTATTGGAATTTCTTTCTTGATCCAAGCTTCCTGATTTCCATTTCCCAAAGGTAGCTCCACAACTTTTAGATTCTATGGTTGTGATTACAGGGATAATTTGGAAAATTCTGTATCTCACATGTCAGGAGAGCATTAAAATTCTGACATTTTTAGTAAAGATACTGATGGCACTGAAGCTACCCTGCAATTTACTTATGGATAAAATGATTTATTGGGACAGTCAAGTACAAATACCTGATTCAAACTCGACAGAAGTCGATGTGAGCCTCTCTTTCCCATCCAGCTCCCTTCAGCCCAGAACTAGCCATGTAATTCTTTTTCAAATGCTGAGCTTGGATTCACGTTCCTACTGGTAGTTTGTGCCACCTAACGTAGTTGCTCCCTTGCTTGCCATGCAAGCAGAGCTTTACTGTTGACTACCCCTTTCTTCCCCAAGAATTAAGCAAGTGATCTGAGGCTGCGGTTTCCAACTAACAACAATTTATTAATTGTGCGTTGATCTTTCATGAGTCTCCAAGCAGGATATGCGTGCGAGGTGAGTGCATACCTCTGACAGTGATATCAAATACAATCAGAACATGACTTGGTGACAATTTTACCAAAACATGGGTACAGAAAAAATGAATTTCAACAAACTGAATGCAGGGTTCTAAAATATAATTCCTGTTATTAGCTACTAAAAGAAAGTGAACTAAATCTTTAGGGACAAGAGCAATAGACAATCTTGTAGTATTAAGATGAAGGGCAATAATACAACATACTCCATGTGTCTCCTCCTCCAATTTTTTACATGGGCATTGAGTTATTAAAACAATCACGGCTGCATAGAAATTGCTGTATAATGATTATTATTTGAGGAGCAAAGTAGAATAAGTGGTTCTAAATATCTAGCATCATTTTGGAGGAAGGAGTGGAAGGTAAATCATAATGTGGTGTAAACTGGCATGGATCCTTTTCTCTTACGGGATGTGATGTTGATGAGGATCTGGGCCATAAACTTTAGATACAGAGAGTTAAATCAGAAAGAAAAACTTTACTTTCATGCACATCCATCAAGCACTCTTGTGACATTTCATTTAAAATAAAAAAAATCAGCTGATAAAACACACCAAAAAACCTCTAAGTAAAATTCTCATCATAGTTGTGTTGTTTCTGGAACAGTGGAGATTCTTGCATTTTAATTTTTCAACGTTTGTCTACCACACTTGGTTTATTTTAAAAGCACACACTGTGAAGCTGAAAATACTTTTCTGGGAGATTACCTTCACTTTTTCCCCTTGCTTCAACTCTCATCTGCCTCAAATACAGTAAGTGACATTATTTCATACTCTTTCATGCAGGGATGCACTTAATAGGTTCACAGGAAAAATGATCATTAGTTGACTGACTGTAGCTTGATTGCCTGTGGATAACTCTCACAGATTTATTTCTTCATTTTAGCAAGGAATGGAAGCTACCACACCTCACACTGCAGATTTATGAATCCAACTTCTATTGGCATCAGAAAACGCCCATGTAATAATAAAATGGCTGGCGCTTGTGCATCCATGAATCACCCCATAAAGAAAAAAAAAGAAAAGAGTACGGGAGAATCAAACGTGGAGTATAACGGTGTGTGATAAACTTTAAGGAGACAAATGCCATTGAAGTGGAAAAAAGTCTTTTAATTGGGGTATGAAAGGGAAAAGATGATGGCAAAAAAGTGTGCCGATTAGTAGAATTTACTTATTCATTCATTTATTTATTTAATAAAACCTTTAACCAAATATAGGTAATTCTAGAATGAGTAGATGGAAGAACAACTATTTGTTCTTAGTATTGCGGAGACCAATGAAAACTCACATTCTCCATCTCCTTTCAAGATAGCAGCCCTACGTCACATACACTGCTGCTCCCCAACAGTCTACCTGCCTGCCAGTGCACTGAGATATTCATGATGCTTATCTTCATTAACAGGATTTGTGAACGTATTTATAGAGAAAAACAGATAGATTGAGGCTCACATAATAGATGTTAAAAGCCGTATCTCCCTCTTCTCTTTCCCCTGCACTTCTATGACTCAGTCCTGGATGTTCCCTTGTGCATTTTTCTGTTTATTTTCAAATTTCAATGGACATTTATTATTTTTTACAGCTTTTCATGGATCTTTTCAAAAGATAAAAGGGCATTGTTTTCAGGTTGACAATAGAATAATGTGAATTCAAATTAATTAGAGTTGGGCAGTAAGATAACGTTTGTGTTTCCTTTGTGACTCAGATGGAAACAAAGTAGCAATAGAAAGGGTAAAAGCAGAAATACCCATTTAGTTACCCTTTGAACTAGGAGTTATTAACAGTGTGTAACATTCTCTGTACAGTGTAGTCAGTTGTTTCAGAGCTAGTAGCAAACAGCCATCTTTCAAGAATGTAATTTTTAACAGATTTTTCTATATTTAGCTTAAAATTTTGCTATGACTCAGCTCAATAAATGTTTGTGACATTCGCATCAAAGGGTCATAGAAAACCCTGAGTAGGAAGGAATGCACAATGATCACGATCAGGAAGTCCAGCTCCTGGCTCCACATAGCACCACCCAAAATCCAAACCCTATGTCTGAGAGCACTGTCCAAATGCACCTTGAACTCCAGCAGCTTGGGGCCATGACCACTGCCCTGGGCAGCCTGTTCCATGCCCACTGTCCTCTGGTGAAGAACCTTTTTCTAATCCTGAACCTGAACAGAGTGTAGGCATAATATTAAAGGCTGAGACACTTAAAAAAAAGAAAAGAAAGAATAGAGAGAGAGAGAAAAAAAAGCTATGTTAACAAAAAGAATCCTGTGATTTCATAATGGCTTTCGTCATGACTATTTCATCCCAATTCTTGTATTTTTGTGGAGCTAGGCTTCAATTTCATGAAGCCAGCTATTTTATTCAGGCTGTCATTTGCTACAATGCCTTTTTTATCAGCAGAGGTATGCATCTATCTTAATTGTGTTTCAGAACTGTAGAAACAGAAGACTGAGGGCTCTCACAAGGTTGCAAGTCGTAAGTGATCTGTCACTAGAATGTATGAGGGCTGCTCCAAAAGTAATGCTTCCTATTTTTTTTTTTTTCTTATGATGGTCCATGACATCAGAGGCGGATATTGGTGGCAAGGCAGTAGAGGTTGAACCTTCCCACCAATATTCTGTTCCATTTTGTTGCCGTGTGACAGATGGCACCAGAGGGGCACTCCGACAAAATGACATGCATGGAAGTGCGTATGAAGCAAAGGTGTGTCATTGAACTCCTCCATGTGGAAAAAATTGCACCCATTGACATTTGTCAATGTTTCCTGAACTTTTCTGGAGGGCAAGCAGTGGATATTGGCACAGTGAGGTGGTGGGTGGTGTGTTTCAGCAGTGGCAGTGGGGCATCTCTGCTAGTGCAGATTGTTACGAGCACAGCATGCAGGCTCGTGTTCATCACTGGTAAAAATGCATAGCTAATTGTGGTGATTATGTTGAAAAAGAGTGCTTTGTAGCTGAGAATTTTCGCTATCAAATAGTGTTATTGTGCTCTTTGTATCTGCTGTAGTGTCCATGGGAATAATTAGGAGGTGTTACTTTAAGAGCAACCTACATACATTCAGAATCTTTCTGTATTTCTGTAAGAATACAGTAGAAATACTTCCACAGGCATATGATTTAAAACTTTGAGAGTACTTCAGCACTTACCTCTCATGAAGAACACCGTTCTAAATATCACTGTAGCCTCTACGTTATGGGATGAAATCTGCTTTAATTAGGTATAAGCAATTCTGGAAGATTAAAAATTGTATGAAGATCTCATAGCAGTCCTATTTTTTCTCGTTCTACTCAGGCCAGAAGCAGGCACATTATTGTCCCACTTGTAACATGGGAGTACTAGACCTGATGGCACTTGTAACAGATCCTGTACTGTGTCTCATGAATTATTCTAAATGGTTTCATCTTTAGATACTACCAAGGAACTCCCCTACGTATTACTTTACACAGACTAATTGTCCACTCTGTAAATATTTAACCACGTATATAAACAAGCACATTCAGTACAGCAGCTGAAGTGAGTTGTATATATACCTAATAGCCCACAAATACAGTAGAACTCATGACATGTTCATGCTAGTACTGCTATGTATTAATTTGTCTCTATATTAATTGTTGTAACAAACAGTATTTTGTTTATTTACTTACACTGACTTCCCTTGCATTCCTTACAGGCCCATGTGCTACCTACATTCTTGATAGTAAAGGATAGGTGAACAAAGATGCTCATAACAACACAAATTAAACTTCAAATTTTATGACAGATACAGCACAGGATAGCAATAGTAATTATCTACAAGTGCACAATAAAAGAATGATGTAAAATAACATTTTTAATGTAGTAACATAGTTCAAGCACTAGATTTTATTATTACTATTATTTTACTCATTACTAAGTACATTTAAAAAACATACACTGGGCATGCATTCAAGTGGATGACACAAGAATTAGTGAGTTAACAAAACAGAATTACTCCTCTTCAGGACTATAAGATATTCTTGCTAAATTTTGAATAATAGCACAAAAGAATTTTGAAAAGTAACGGAAGTAAAGACCCTGAGAAAATCACATTTCCCTGTATAATGTCCTGGAAGGAAAAATTCTTGTTTGTTGATGGTAAAGAGTTGAAAATAAAACTGTTTTGCAACATGTGTGTCCACTGCAATTTGTCAGGAGACAGAGCATGATTTAGATAGAAAAAAAAGAAAAAATTAAAAACTTGTTAACATGGTTGTAAATCCAGTTTTCAGAAGAACATGAAAGGACTTGCTTATAACCACAGCTAGAATCCCCGTAACAAAGAACTATCTTCTTTGCACATCTACAGAAATACATATTTTAATATATTTTTAAAAAGTCTTAATTGTTGTATTTAACAAGTTTAAGCTTAAAACACTATTTAACATATGTAATTGTGAAACAATTACTTTTTCCAGCAATTGCCATCTACTACAATTGCTTTACAGTAACAGTCTTGCTTCTGAACCACCTTTACCGTGACACTACTAAAACATTTATCCTGCTATGTTACATAACCAACTAATTTTGCTTAAGCAGGTGGAATTTAAAAAAATAAATGAACTCACAGTCAATGTGTACCCTACTGTATCAAGACTTGTCACAATAAAAGGTTAATTTTTAATGAATAATCCCTTATTTAGAACTATACTATGGCATTTAAAATCTAATTAGTCTATCCCTTTCCCCATGGATAGAGAAAAAAAGATTAAATTAGCAACTGAGAAGAAAATAATACAGTATTAAGTGGTAGAGAACTGGAAGAAATGAGAACTGTTTATGCTCTGCTAACAGTCTGGTTAGACACAAAATGTATGAAAAGACAAACAAAATATGTAGTCCAAATGAATTATAGTGCAATTTCATTGAAGCAAGAAGTCTTTGAATGTGCATATTCAATAAAATAAAATAAAATAAGCAAAAGAAAGGAAGGACACAAGGGGGCAAAAAGGGGAGTAATGAATACATGCAAAATCTGAAGGGATTTTAGACAGAGGGAATGGAATTTGGAGCGGTCCTCATCCACACTGCCTTCCAGGAAGAAACATCAAGGAAATCATCCTGTTTGGGCTCCCTCTAGTGGGATCCAGTAGGTTTGCACTGAAAGGAGCCTTGGACTGAGCCGATACCTGCAGTGTCCCGTCAGGGTAGTGGGTGCCAGAATAAACTGAAACCTTCAGCTACTTACAAACGCATCCTGAAATTATTGTCTAACCTCCTGTAAAGTCAGCAAGGGTAGACAAGAATCTCCAAAAATGTTCTCCAGAGTGCTCAAGAAATATGCTTAGTTTTTTTCGTAGACCATAGAGGACACTTGAACAACTTAGACAGCCGATGAGAGATTCCACACACTGAGAGGGGAATGCAACAGGCTATAGAAAAACCAAGGAGGAGTCTGTCTGAGTTTCTGTATGTCTCAGGAGCTTAGATGCTGCTTCAGAGCTGAGCCTTAGCCATCTGCATCCACAGACGATTACTGAGATTACTTCAGAGGTACTATGTTTTTTTTTTTTTGCAGCTTTCATGGTTGCAATTTGAATGTAAACCATGGAACAAATAAGAAAATTTTGCCCCTTGCTGCTTTTCAAGGATGAAAAACTGATTTTTTTTTAAGACAAAAATGATGGTCAAGATGGATGAATCTACTATTTTAATGATGCAGCTTAAAATTTCTCATGAAAGACACTAACAACTTATGTACTTGTAACAATAAGTACAATAAAGAGTGAAAGCTGAAAGACATTTCATATCAGATATTTCTGAGCTGCAAAACCAAACAGATGCTGGGACAAACAATGGATGTTTTCATTATAAATTCAGATGCTCATTCTGTAAATTGCTAGCAGAGATCACAATATACAAATGTTTGTGACAAGTTGCTAGTAAAAAACTACTGATTTTTGTCACAGAACTTCAAAGAATAGGAGTTCTGCATCTTCTAGCTTCCCACACAAACTTTTTTGTAGTCGCACAGATACCGCTATCATTGTCACTACTATCAGTATTATCATTGTGTTTCCACAGTTACTATCAATCCTAGACAGAGATTGGAACCAGTTTGTGCTAGGTGCTATAAAAAGAGCAGAAGTTGTCCTTTAAAGTTTATAATCTGCACACATCAGCAGAAGTGAGAGACAGAACTAAAGACCCTACAGATAAATGTGCACATACAGGTACGGTTTTGTGGACTTCAATAGTTCAAGTGGTGATTAATTAAAAATGTTCAAGTAACCAACCAAGCTGTTAAGAAATGTTTCAACACAGTTCCTGCATCTTCTACCAGATTCAGAAACCAAATAGTGTCTAACCAAACGAGCTCGCATGCCTGAGCCTGTTCATCTTTGTGCCTTTCTAGCATCAAGGAAGAAAGGTAGTCCTTGCAGGAATATATTCACTACTACTGGGTCATAATATGCTTCTAAAAGTCCTCCAGGGGCTTCAGTCCTGTGGAACTCATACTTAGGCTGGGTCATTGGCAAGGACACCAGTTCTGAACACTACAAAAGACCTTACCATCCTATTCTCTGATATCAAGAGGAGAGTTATTATCGATACCTAATCACAGTTTTCAGATAAATCCACGTCTTTCTTGAAAAAGATAACATGCTGTCAGGGGTTTGGTACGAGGCATCTCCTTTAGATTTTGTACAGATCCTCATGTATGAAGTAGGTGACGTCACAGTCCCGGAACAGTTGTTGAACTCTCTAGTCCTGGGGTAGACCACCCTGATTTTTTTGCACCTTGAACTTGAACAGTTCAGGTGGTGTCCAAGATGGCCTCAAAAAATTACCCAATATTTTTTTCTGAGAGGAAAGCTGTTCACTGAGGAATTATCCCTCAAAACATTAAGAACCCTGTTTTTTTTTTTTTTTCCAAAAAAATCAAATTGGTTATGTAGCATGAGCCAAATACAATTCCCAGAAAAAACACAGCTGTTTCACAGTGCAGTATACTGTATACTTCTGTGGCTATGGGCTCAGGGCAGGTTAGCCCAAGACAGTACAGTGAAGTCATGCAATAAGCCAAAGGCTGCTGTACCCTCGGAGAACTAGGAATAAGCTACTATGAGCCTGTTGTGTACAGGTGGATCCATGCTGTCTGTACAAGCTGTTCCCAATGTTCACCTTCAGCTTCTTTATTGGGAAGCTTCTGTTATAGTTGAGTATAAATCCAGGAAAAAGATGTAAGCAGTGTGGCCAGTGAGGGGTGAAGAGGACTGGTGAGGAAGGAGGAGGTGGACTCAGCTGTTTTCAAGACGGCATAGACACCACGAAACCTAGCTGATCGACGTGTTAGCCTGCTCATTACAAAACCAAATGTCTAAATTTACGTTTTGCTCATTGCTTATTCCATTGTACAAGCAGTCTGTCTTCAAAAACAAGTAAATGCATAGTCACTCACTCAAAAATAGATGTTTTCTTTTGAAATTTTATAGCTGCTATCAGTAATACAGTATTTCATTTTCTGTAGAAAAGATTCTTACGCACAAGGTATCACTACCTCTGAGTCTAGGTGATCAACATATCAAATTCTACCGCTGTCCCAGTGATTCAAGCATATTGTGAACATTTTGCTTGCACCAATAACCTTAAAAATCTTATTTTGGATGTACAAATCCATGTATATTACAGTATGCTAGCAAGTACATACTTCATTTGATCTAGCTTGTTTCAAAAACTATTATTTGCTTCTCAGAAAAATATGCTTGTATCTAACAGAGAGAAACTAGTTTATAAAGGTATAGTGCCTGAAAATATACAGTAAATATACATAAGCAAAACTCGTAGTTTTCCAGCAAGTTGAACCTTCTTAAACTACTTTCACTTTCTAGAATGTCATTCCTGTTCAGTACAATCTTTTCTGCAAGAAAGATTTGATTGCTAGCAACTTTTAAATGATATAAAGACGGATTTTTTTTTAAGAAAATGACTTATTTTTCCACCAATTTTGCCAATTTCGACTTAACTCACTAGTGTAGTGCAGTCCATTATTTCAAATTCAGATAAATTGTGTTTCTAGGAAGCAAAAAAAAAAAAACAAACTAAACCAAACCAAACCAACCAACCAAACAAACAAACAAAAAACCGAAGAACCTGTCACACAAAATCTAAAGCGGTAGCATGGTAGCCATCTGCACATCCTTCACAAAAGATACCACAGTTAGCTACTGATTTTGATTGCTTCATAATGATGACCAAAACCCAGGGACAACTTGAAAATGCTGACCTCTCCATCTTTCCATCTTTCATATGTACAGGATTTTCAGCACTTATAACTTACTTAAGAAGCAGCTCCACAGGTAACTCTCGGGCCAATATGCCCAGCTCCTATAAGCAACCTGCTAAGCATTTACTGCTATTAGTTTTGCCAATGCTCCAACAAGGGCTGGAAGTCCCGCCTGGCACACCATTTTTATCCAGGAGACGGCTACTAACGTACCGTATTTGAGATCTCTGGCAACAACATTCTTTAAAAACTATCTATAAATTCATGTTCAGCATTTCCTCCTCTCATTTCTGCAGTGAATATTTCCATGACACACTTCAGTGTAAAATTAGTAATCCCTACTCCGATTTCATGTATTCAGTCTCATATCTCAGTCATTTTCCATATAAGGGACAATATCCAGGGTTATTGTTTATCCTCCAAATTAATTAAGCCATAGTTATTTGTCATTGGTGATTTCCCTCCACATCTCCCAAATCCTATTTTCTCCTACCAAACGTCCCAATCTCTCAACTCCCCCAACCTCCATCAGGGTCCATCACATGCTCATTTAGTGCCCCTCACAATCACCATCGTGTCCAGAGAAAATGTGAGGAGCGGCTGAGGTCCCTGGGTTTGCTCAGCCCAGAGCACAGGAGGCTGAGGGGAGGCCTCATGGCGGCCTGCAGCTTCCTCACGAGGGGAGCAGAGGGGCAGCGCTGAGCTCTGCTCTCTGGGGACAGCGACAGGGCCCGAGGGAATGGCATGGAGCTGTGTCAGGGGAGGGTCAGGTGGGGGTTAGGAAAAGGTGGGCCTTGAGGGCATGGAACAGGCCCCATCACGGCCTCGAGCTGCTGGAGTTCAAGAAGCATTTGGACATTGCTCTCAGACATAGGGTTTGGATTTTGGGTGGTCCTGTGTGAAGCCAGGAGGTGGACTTCATGATCCTTGTGCGTCCCTTCCAACTCGGGACAGTTCGTGATTCTACAGCACAGCCTTTCAGGACGGCAGCTCCCACATTCCCCTCCCGCTCCGCTCTGCACGTGCCCGTCCCGCCAAGGCGCGAGGACTGGGCCTCCGGACCCCTCAGCACCCGGCGGCCCACGAGCGCCCTCCAGGGGCACCGGGCGCTCCCTGCCCTCCCTGGCGGCAGCACCGGGCCTCGGAGCTCCCCGCCGCGGCGACCGGGCCGCTAAGAGCGCCTTCTCCCTCCGCCGCCCGTCCCCGGGGCGGCGTGGGGAGGCGGGTGGGGACAGCCCGCTGCCCGCCCCCGCTCGGCCTCCTCTCCTCCCCGCCTCCTTCCCTCCCTCCTCGCGGCAGCGGTGAGGCTGCGAGCGCGGCGCCCGGGCTCAGCCGCGCCGGGACGAGGGGAGGGCGCTGGATGAGGACTGCGCCTCGGGGCGGGCTCGGCGGCCCCTCGGGCATGCGGCGGGCCGCGGGGACGCTGCCCTGCCCTGGAGCCGAGCGGGGACACCAGGTAACCGCGCCTCGCCCCGTCCAGCCCGGGACGTTCCCTCTGGGTGCGCCGGCGGCTGCGGGGCGGGGCGGGGCCGGAGCGGGACTCGGCCGCCCCTGAGGGCGGATGGGAGAGGGGGGCTGCGCGGGGACCGGGCCGGCAGTCGCAGGGGTCTGCCGTTCCCCATGTCCGCCTGGGGATGTTCGGGAGCAGCGGGAAAGAAACGCATAGCGGTGCGCGGGAGAGTTCGGGGCGTTCGTGCTGTGTGGCACAGCCGAAGTGCGCTGCTAGCGGAGTCGCGTTCTGCTGGGGGCTTCTGAACGGGACCTCCGTGTAAACTTTTAAGGGAAGGTGTAGATTTTGATTAAGACAGCGGGAGGATAAATCCCACTCTCTGTGATCCACAGGGTACCTTGGTTTCCTTTGCTCATACTTTGTATCAAAGACAGTCATATTCTTTTGTTGTTGTTTATTTCTTCTAAAATCATTTACGGAATAAAAAGTGAGCAGAGTGCCCCACAGGTTCTAGGTGCCTTTGCTCCAAAAAGCAGCACTGAACCACTTTAAAGCAAAAAAAAATAAAAAAATAAAAAAATCGATCCCTTTGGAAGCCTTCTTCCTCAGCAGCCCAAAGAGGAGCATTGCGACTGCCCTGAGTGAAGGATTTGTCATTTCCGTCATCAGGAGCGTTCTGCGTTTACCCCATGGGTTATGTCCGGGGGAATCTACCTGAAGAACTGTGCCAGCTGCAGCTAGGAATGTTTTACCTCCAAATCTTCATAGTGCCAATGTAATCCCACGGCGTTTGTTGCAGAAGCCAAAGGAAGTAATCATATGTAAGGAGCTCAGTTTCACTAGATGATGATATAACAAGTTTGGGAGCAAATGTAGAGGATCTAAAGGAGAGCAGATCGAGCAACATCCGTCTGTTGCTGCAGACAATCACTGGACATTGATAAGGCAACATACTTCAGGTGATTTTCAGACTGAGAGTGTTTTTAGTAAGCACACTGTTCTTTTCCCTAAGAGGGTCCCTCAGGTAATGACCCACTGCAGCTTTGAGACTGCTCTGTGTGTGCTCAGTTTCTTTATTAATGGACTTCTATACCGCATTAAACTAAGAGAGGGTTGATGAACTAAGAGCATATGGAGCACTTGAAATGCTTTCCACCTTTATGTGTTTTGTGGTGGTTTTTGGTTTTTCTTTCATTGCTAGCTTCAAATATAATTTCTCCCTGAGTTTTTGTGCAAGTGGCAGAATTTCTTAAGTATATGAAACAATTTCCTATTGTCAAATATTCTGTAGTTCTTGCTTCCTTAAAAAGATAGATACGACTAGGGAATTATCACTTTTCTCGACAGCATGACAGTTAAAACTTGGTTTACATAGCAGCAGGCACGTGTGGTGCATTAAAAGGTGTCATTCTGAACTGTCACTGACTAACTTTTCAATGTGGTTTTGTGAAAGTGAATGTATTGCTTCTAAAATGACAGCTAGGGCGTAACTAAGCGGTGGCATGAGGAATTATGTAGTGATATAGGGTCTAATTTGAGATTTTGACTATAGTTTTAATATTGAATTCCTGTGGATTTAGTGCTCAGTTCTGTAAATGGGTATTTGATTAATTTTCTTCATATTGGTGTCTCCGTTAAACTCAAAAAAAAGTATTGTAGGTGCAGCAGTGCTTAAGCTACCCAGAGGTGGAGTGTGGGATTTTGCCTTTTCATAAGTATTGAAGAAAATGTATCATTTGCTAATAAGCTCTTTGTTATGATAACGTGTTCTGTGTTGTTATTGCTATCAAAAGCTGAGGTCACATTAGAAGTTGTGAGCTTAAACGTTACTGTGTGCCACACAAGTGTTCCTTGACAGCATGTGAAGCCTTAAGCGGTGAAAATGGCCAGGTGAAGCGAGAGAGAGGTATATAAAATGCTATTAAGGTATGGAAACGTGAAGTTTGGGAAAGAGCAGTAAGTTAGGAATGCAGGGTTTTTTGGACTGCAAACCTTTTCCATAGTAACTAAGTTACCCACTTTTTAAAATAATATTTACCTTGAGGATTTGAGGTAAGAAGTATACCTGAGCATTGAGGCATTTGCATTTACCTGAAAGCTAGGGTTGCATTTATAACATTCTTCTTGTAGTTCTGTTTCTAAACCTTTTACTGCTAGGCTCTGAAGTCTTCTCTTGAAGGTTTCTCTTAAACCAACGTAGAAAGTTCATTACTTCATTGTTAAACCTGTCTGATGTGGCTGGACAAAGTAAATCGTGATGAAACTGGTTACCTGAGAGTAATGTTTCTCTGGGAGCAAGAGGCTGATAAGAATTGAAATACCAAGGAGAGAAAATCCTATCTTACCTATGAGTTCAGCGGCTGGGCTCTGAATAGTACGTACTACAAATCTGTAGAATGTGAGCACCAGGGTCAGCTTTGGGCAAGGATTCCTTCTGGTGGCCGCATACAGGTAAATATTCCTGCAGACAGCACAGTGAGCTCTTACTCTGCCTGCCCATTCCCTGTGTTTTACCCTGTCTTCAGTTGTATACCCACTCGGTCTCCTCTTAACTGAAGAACTCCTAATGCTTTCAGTTTTCTTTTTAGATCACCTTTTCTAGACCTCTGCTAGTTAATACTTTCTGCTGGACTCTTTCAGTTCCTATTGCTGAAGTAGAGTACCATCTATAAAAAAGGAAGCTGTAGCCTTACCAACAAGTCAAGTGGAAAGACTCGTTTATACTCAAGGCAGTACTTATAAATCCAATGTGTTGTCTTTTATGCAAGAGGATGCTGTTGCTGATCACTTCTAGCTCTCTTGGTAACTCTAACCACCGAAACACCATTCTAAACAACAGCTACGTACTATTTCCCTTTCTGTGTTTTCTTGGTTGATTATTCTGTTCTTAGCTAAACTAGGTATTTATGTTCTTTAACTGCATCTTCATTTTCTCCCAGATCATGTCTTGAATTTTGTATGATTATTCTGAATTCTAATCCTGTTTATTATCTGACTTGTAGCTCTCCTAGGCTAGTGTCACGTTCAGATTTATAAATATATTCTGTAAACTAAGCTAGTAATAAAGCTATAAATATCTAGCAGGATGCGCAGGAGGAGATCTTAAGAAAGTCAGTATCACAGAATTGTAGGGGTTGGAAGGGACCTCTAGAGATCATCAAGTCCAACCCTTGGCCAAAGCAGGCTCCCTACAGCAAGTCTTCCCATTTGTCAATGGATTTGTAATAAAGATTTCCTGATTATGGTATTGTGACCTGTTTTTAAAATACATGCGGTGAGTTTCATTATACAGATGCTATATGAGTACAGAAATACAGGTGTTACTGTCCGTTACCAACTATTGTAAAACCCAAAGCAGTAGCGTGTACTTCTGCTGTATAGGCTTTTCTTACAAAATGATGGAGTTTTCAAGAAAATAAAGTGTTCTTGAGGCTTTCAAAAATTCTAAATTCCAGTTTAGAATTTTTTTTTAATGTAATAATTTTCATTGAGCAACCAAAGACCTTCTCCTGGATGTCAGGTCAAAATATTCATGGACAATGTATGTTGCAGTCATATAATGTATACTATTTGTAATTAGAATGCTGTTCATATACCTCATGAAAATTACCAGAGTAATAGAAATGTTAGTTTTACTTTATATTTTCTGAGTTATTTATAGTAAGTGAATTTAGTCAACAAACAATGGGAAATAGTATGTCATATGACTGAGCTGTTTAACTGCTATGTTTTACATACATTCTAAAGGTCGTGCAAGGGCAATGCTTGTACACATTATGCCTTTCCTCTAACATTGCATCAAACAGTAGTAGGATCTGATTGTCTGCTAAGGGTGTATGTCCTTGAAAGTCTTAGCAATCAAAAGTTTTCATTGCATTAAATTTGATCTTAAATTTACCTGCTTTCTGCTAATATGTGGTGGCTTAGATTTAGCAGAACAATACTGAACATGTAATTATCTTTTTTCCACTTCAGCGAAGAGGCTCACTATGATATTCCAAATTAATATATTTGTCAATAGTGCTGTTGATTTCAGTCATACAAGTATCAGCTTTTGAAATTGAAGAATTAGTTTTGTGGCCTGCAACATATGTAAATCAAACAAAAATACCCGAATAAAATACTTATTTGTAGCTGTGCAATAAGCAACCACTACTTCTGTTGGTGAACATTTATTATAAACAATTCTAAAAACTTTGTAATATTATGTCTGCTGAAAACAAATGCAAACTGTCTTCTGCAGGTTTATAAGAATTGATCTATGGAATTGAATTTCGGTATAGTGAACACCATTGCTATTTATTATCATAAAAATTATTGGTAAGAATATGTTTCTCACTGTTGTAGAAGAGTGGATACATTTCAGAATAGGGCAGTTTTGAGGGAAAAGGGTTCAATAAATTGTAAACTGGATACAAACCAAAAACAAGCATTAATTTGAAAAATTAAAAAAACAAGCAAACAAGAAAACCCACAACATATATTTAAGCGTGCTAAAGCCAGACATTTGAAGAATTTATTTCCGAAGTCAAATAAATAATTGTCTGGCAGCTTTTCCAAAATAAATTTCTCTGTGAATGAGGAATTGTAAATTATTTTGCATAATTAATTGTGAAAGAAGTAATATGTGAAAAATCAAGAACAGTTCTCTTGCTTGACTGTTTTCAACACAACTCTTCTTTGGGCTGTGAAGATATCCATGAAGATTTTTTCTCGGAGATTTGAAGAATCCCATATTTTTCACAGAGACACACAGGCACACAAATAAAATGTACTCAGTCTTCTTTTCCTAGCGCTAGTCTCACCAGCCTGCAGGTATTTGAATCAAACACCAAAAGAGAACTGAAGTGGAAAAATCTGATGGATTAAACACATTGCTGGAATCTTGAACTCTCAAAAGCAAACTCCCTGAAATCATTTGAGAAGGAAGATTTCAAGCAGTTTTGAAGACTATGAGAGCAGCCACTGTGGAATTATAAAGAAGGCCTTCCACCCTGTCATTGTTATGTGAGCTGACACTGGGTTTGAAGCCTCTTCTTTCAAAAGAAATATTCGGTTTTTAGAAAACCATTTACTATGTCTTGGCACGAGCCAAAACTGTCTTTTTGTCTGAAGAAAAAGATCATATTGTTGATTCTCTTGGGACATTCATCCTTGGGTGGCCTGTGTTCTTCATGACCTAGAAGGAAATCAAACCTGGTTACCAACGTGATTGGAGGTCCTCTCAGGATCTTTTCAGGTACGTGATGAGTTCATTAAGCATTATAAAGGCAGCCAAGATCTGCTAGAGCTGGAATAGTGGATAATCACCTTTGTCTTTCTCCTTGCAGTCTCTGCATATTTAGGGATGTTGAAGGAGCTCATTCAAGCAGTCCCCATCTTCACCTTTTCTGTCAGTAAAAGGGAAGATTATTTGTTTTACATGCGAGGCTGGAGAATACTTTTACGCATATGCAGCATAAAAGTACAGTTTGATGAAGTCTGGCTTTTGTGCTCTTGGGATTGGGTAATAAAGGACTGGAGGCCGTGAGTAAGAGGATGTACTCTCTTCTTCCAATCATTTCACTTAAGAAACTGGCAATTCTTGTGTTGTTGAGTTTTTATAGTCATTGTAGTTGGGTTGTTGTTATTTTTCTTGTCACAAATTTAAATGCCTGGAGAAGTTGCTGCCTTTGCAAAATTCCCAGTTGACGCTAAAGATTCTTCAGTGCTGGAGACACACAGTGGCCGTACTTATTGCTGGGAGTAAATTGTGCCCTCTTGATGCTTCAGCTTTTCATTTCTGCTGCCTGTCCTAAATATATTATCAGGGCTTTCCAAAGAAGTGCATGTGTCTCAAAAATCTTCCTTTTAATGCCTTCCCATCTTCTGCTTTTGTGTGGTTTCAGGGACCCTTCTCAAGCACTCCTGATGCACTAAAGAAGTCAGTACTTGCTGACATTGGTGCAAGTCAGGGACAATAGCTTCTGCTGTCTTTTTATGGTGTCCAAATACAAAAGGAGACTGTTGTGAATTCTTTTACTTGTGGAAACTCGGTACCTGCATTTGCAAGTTCAGTTCATAGTGGTTATTCCTGACAGGTATCCTCCCAATGGTTAAATAAGCTAGTTTATTGTTGTGGTTTAAAACAAAATAATAGTAATGATAATTGCATATAAATACAGACGAAGCAAGCGATGCAGAACCTAATTACTCACCACCCACTGACCAATGCCCAGCCAGTTCCCAAGCAGCAGCTGCTCCCCTCAGCCAGCTCCTCACCATTTTTCTTGTTTTTTTCACATGATGTCATATGATATGGAATATCCCTTTGTCCGGTCTGGGTCAGCTGTCCTGGTTCTGTCCGTTGTGCTCCCTCAGCCCACCTCACTGGCAGGACAGTACGAGAAGCTGAAATCTTGGCTCTGTGCAGCACTGCTCAGCAACAACTAAAACATTGCTGTACTATCAGCATTGTTTTTTTCCTAAAGCCAAAACGTAGCATCACGCCAGACACTATGATGAAAAAATGAATTATGTCCCAGCTGAAACCAGGACGTTCATTCTTTTGACTGTCAGGATAGTTATTTTTCTATAGCTCTTAGGACTGTCTTTGATTCAGGATGAGTCAGGACCACTGTTAATTTCAGTTCTGTCTGTGGCAAATATCCACCAAAGTCCTGTCGATCTCTGTTGCCTTATTTTAGTGGCTGACTAATGCGAGGTCATCACAGAAAGAAATTGCTTTGATCAGTGCAAGTTTAGTCAAACTGAACAACTTTAATGTGTGAAGAATGCTCTCCTGTTCCTGATTGGCCTATAGAAATCTTTAAGGCAATTATAGACACCCATCTTGTGATCCCACAGGTGGGCATTGGTGGATAGAAAACATTATGATTGTGGAGTTACTTCAGGTATGGTAATATATGATATGTTTACTGTATGGTTGCTTATATGTTTCTGGGTCTCCATGTTCTCTGACTAACAATCTATAGCATGCTCACTGAGCTGGCAGCTGTGTGATCAGTTAGTGTTTATCCCTTCTCTGTTTTCTGTCGGATTAACCAAACTCATGCCGGTATGCCTCTTTACTCTTCCCAGTCAATGAAAATATGGATGCTTACAGGTTGTGACTTACGTGGTCCGAGATCAGTGGTGTTTGGAGGAGGAATTGCTTCATTTCAGTGTTTGGGAGGTTCTGGAAGTTCAAAAGGCATGCTAATTATTCCTATATTAACTTCAGGAATTGCTGATGAGAATGGACAGCTTTGTTAGTACTGTGTACAATGTGAAGCAAAAAGCAAAGGCACCTGGGTATCTTCCTCTTTGCCAGCAGGATTTTGTTCCCTTCTACTTTTATTGTGAAACTGGAAAAGAGGTATCTTTTGTCACATATATTGGGTACTCCATCCGTAGAAGGAATTGGAGATCATTCAGTCTAAAAATGTTTAGAACTAGATGTTTGCAGTCAGGCTAATTCTTTAAAAATGAGATTCTGAACTTTTAAATAAAAAATTTAATGGAAAAGGGTAGAAAAACATTAAACCAATTTTGTCATTGAATACACAACAGCTTTTCAAAAGAACAGATATTTACGTTTGCAAGTGGAATGAGTTAACAAATTTTGTAAGCTTCCCTCTCTACTGGAAGGTGCCATAAAGAAAGAACATAGATCATTTCATTTTGTTGTCTGAAAAAAAATATTAACATATTCAAAATACAGTTGAAGATTTTTTAAAAAAGGAAAGGAAGCTTAATTTCTTTAGCAGTCTGTGCAAAAATAAGTTAATTATATATTTCATTTGCTGGTTTAATGAAGCTCGTGTTCTGCTTTACGTTATGACCAGTGTTAGCAGGAAGGGTGATGAACATCCTTGCTCCAGTTATTCAGTAATAGTAAAAAACAGATGTATTAAATAAAAAAGTAGGAGGCACTCTGAAAACCTCTTGAATACTAGCAAAAGATGAGTCCTAACAGCTTGTACCTGATCCTTTGCTGATTGTGGAAATCCAAATCTTTTGGTGTTCTGGACTGTGCACAGTTTTTCCTCATTGACTTTGATCACTTTGGAGGATCATTTCATTCCAACAGGCAGAATTTGTAGTCCCTTTGTTGTGCTGTCCTCTAATGCTTCCACTTTCTCTGTTTAAAGTTCTGTTCTCCCGAGGATGGTTTTGATTCTTGCTGCTGCTCTCCTCCTCCTCCGTCACATACCTACAATAAGTGTGTGCTTTTAAAGAGCTGTTTTAAAAATCGTTGGAGTGTGCTTCCCAAGTTACTTGTGTCAAATACAGTTGAGGTCTCCTTTGCTGGCAATGCGAGGGTGCTTCTATATATTCCTAGTCAATTTGTCAAAAGCCTCAGCATGCTCACCTCTTCCTTGACATTTGATACGGCAAACTGTTCTGGAATTATGGTCCAGGGAGGTAAATGTTTGGGTTTTGTCTCCTGATGTAAACAAAGACATGCAAAAGAACTATCAGTGAATTTCCTGAAAACTTTTAAGATGTTTTTTAACAAAAAATCTCAAAGAACCTGAGCTGTAGAAAAGCAAATTCTTTTAAGGGCAAATAGTTACTTAAAAGGACTGGGAAGAGATACTAGAAATAAATAGCCATTTTTGCCCCAGATGAGACAGTTACCAGTGAGGTGTTGGGATAAGAGGTGCTCAAACGTGTGCTGCACAATGAGCTCATAAATTATTTGAAGAAGAAAGTGAGCAGGAAGGTGAGAGCTCAGCTGAATAATAGTGAATTAATCAAGGTAGTTGCAACTAAAGCAGCAGTGTTACCTCCTGGGCATGTTAACTTCCATTCTTAATATGCTCTGAGGAACTTCTCAAAGGATCTTTGCTTTGACCCTGGCCTTTGTTCATTTCTCTTTAAATACTATTGGCTCCTCAAATAGGAGTACTGGAATTATTGACTGTAACTTAATGAAAAATATTAATTCATGGCTTAGTGACTATCAGAAGAGTGAATGAAATGTTAGGAATTAGGAAAATAGGAACCAAGAGAAACATGAAAATTACATCATGAAAAAAATATTTCTACTAGTCTTAAATTCCATGTGCAGTTATTTTTCTTCTATCTCAAAAAAAAAATATACAAGTTTATAAACAATTCAGAGAAAGGCAGAAAACATGTCAAGGAGATGCTATACTCTCTTCAGCAGATGATCAAACAGATTACAGCTCTTCAGTTTGTAGAACAGGTGCTAAAAGCAAACACGATAGAAGTCAATGACATTGAGTGGCATGGAAAAAAGTGAAGATGGGCTTATTATTCACCATTATTTCTCATTCTGTGACAAGAAAAAGCAGTAAAATTATCAGCAATAAAATAAAATGAATTATTAAATAATTAGGCTGTCAAACTCATTTCTACAGGATATTATAGAGGGTACATGTAATAAAGGAACTCAAAGCAGGTTTTTCAGCTCGAATGGACCATATGGCTGGTAACCATCAGGTGGGATGTTCCAGATGCAGTTGCTGGTGTAGGAGTTCTCTCAGTCAGTCTGAAGTGTAACGAAGTAGATCAACATGCCGATGATGGAATCAGTCACAGAATCACAGAATTGCAGGGGTTGGAAGGGACCTCAAGAGATCATCGAGTCCAACCCCCCTGCCAGAGCAGGTTCCCTACTGCAGGTTGCACAGGTAGGCGTCCAGGCGGGTCTTGAATATCTCCAGGGAAGGAGACTCCACAACCTCCCTGGGCAGCCTGTTCCAGTGCTCCGTCACCCACACCGTGAAGAAGTTCTTCCGCATGTTGGTGCGGAACTTCCTGTGCTCGTGTAAGGCCATTGCCCCTTGTCCTGTCCCCACTGACCACTGAAAAGAGGTCCATGAACTATCTGTTGCATTTCTTTTTGTAAAAAATCCTTTTATTCAGAAACAAGATAGTGACTTGATAGACCAAGTATGGTCACTGATCTGTTCAGCTGTATGTTATATATGCCATGTTCCCCTGTGCATCTTTCTCAAAGGAATACATTCTGCCAGCCTACTTCTGGAGTCTAATTAAATTATCTTGTCAAATGTAGTGCTTTAATTCAAGGCTTGCTTCTTACTCAGTCTTATTCAGCAGAAAATGTTACAGCATAAAATTTAGATGGTCTGAATTACTTACTACTCCTTTGATCTGAAACAATTAATAGTCATGACATTAAGCTGTTGTGCCAGTTGGTTTAAATACTGCCAAAAAATCTGTGTTTTGAGGAATAAGTAGACGCCCTCATCTCTGCTTTTTTAAGGAAGGAACTACCAGGGCATTTCAGTCAAGTGTAATTCATTCAGGTTTTACAGAATTTATCTGAGATATAAAAGAGGACTTTTCCTGTTCCAAAATAATATTTCAGGTTAAGTATTTTACGCATTTCAGTTCTTGATGCAACTGAACATTGCTTTGATGCCAGTCCATGGTAGTACTATAGTATTGCACCAGTCTTGCTTAATTCCAAGTGCAAAGGCATACATTGAGAAATGGAAAGTACAATTTAAGATACTACGTTTTAAACAGTGTAGTTGGTTTCATGTTAATATTGAGCATTCCATGCTTAGGCTCATAGCAAACTTAAGCCTACTGAAAGCTGGAATTCTAACTTCTCAAAAGAAAAAGGTCAACTTTGCTCAGAACAGCAGTGAACACTTCCCTCCCACCCCCACCCTCAACTTAAGTAATTGAGTTTCAAGGAAAATGCATAAATTTACAGAAAGGGTCATTTTTTCCTCTTCTTTAATAATAGCTTTTTATTAGTCTATGCTGTCTTCTCAACAGCAAGTTTGACTGATGGCTGAGAGCAAAATAGCAGCCTCATCAGGGGTGCATCATCCCTTTGCAGGGGAAATCATTATACTTCTGACGTGTCTGCAGTAACCCTTCAGCATAAGTTACTGGTTTCTTAATACTGCTTAATCACGATACATGCATGATTCCCCTCTTTGTCCAGCTTGCACCTGCCTTTCTAACACTTCTTAAAGGCTCTTTTCATGAGAAGTTCTACTTTTTGAAATATTAGTCTATGAGCAATAAAGGAAGTATCTATATGTGATAAGAGAGTGTTCATGCTCATTGCTTTCACATTCCCATGAGTGAAGGCAAGTCTTAAATCTTAGACAACTGAAATATCAATAGTAAAGGAAAATAGCTGCCCCTCCACTTGAGTATGCTCTGTGCCTCTGTTATCTTCTCATTAAATGTAATGACTGTTCTCAGTTTGGAGATTATGTGTTCTTGTGGTAATCTAAGACACATGAGGTATCTAAAACTTTTAATGGGAGTTGTTGCTGTCATTATACAATGTCTCTTACACAGCACTTACTCAATTCTTCTGAATATTTTTGAGGTACATGTAAGTTATGGCAGTTTTTGTTTGGCTTTATATTCCAGATATTTTTTTAAAAAATCTGAATGATAGGTTATCTTGCGGCCAGTTCAGTCAGCAAAGCAAAACCGGCATCTATTGTTGTTGTTTGCTCAACTGAGTTCAGAAATATGCTAATAACAAATCCATTCAGTCCCTCATTCCAAAAAAAATGCAAGTGTGCCTAAGCATGCCAGTAAATTCTTCTCTGAGGTTACTGATATACTTGGCATCTGCACGTGTGTCTGAGCATGCCAGACATTTATCTGTGATGAATGCAAAACTGATTGAAGACCTTTTATTGCCAAATAATCATTTTTGGACCTGTATGCTGATTCATATGTTTTGTGTAGTCCTGTCACCAAGCTGGTGACCAAATATAATGTTTCTCATTTTTCCAGCCCATGTTTCCAGCTAAGACATTTGCTGTATCCACTCTTGGCTGACACTTACTTCAAGGTCCCTGCTTATCCAAAAATCAGTTCCTCATGCAAATATCCAAGAGTTGAGGCCATCTGTAAAATCTGCTCTTCATCTATCCATCATTAGGCTTTATTGATTGAACTGTCATTTTCACGTATAATCTCTGACTCAGGGTCAGTCTCTTTACCATGTGTACTGCAGCTTCCAGCTCGTTGTGTAAGTGGTGAGCGTGGACTCGAACAGTCTTTTCGCACAGCGTGCAGAAATTTCTAATTAACAACAGAAGTGACTAGATTGAAATCATTTATTGTTTTGAAATACACAATCTTGTTTTCATTTAAAGAGCAGCTCTGTAAGGTTTTGGAATACCTGGTGGAGTTGGAGGAATATGACTTTGGATGGAGTCACTAGAAGGTTACCTTGCAAATACGTCTGTGATTCATTCACTTCTAGCTATTATGTTTTCATTGACATGGCAAAATGTTCTAAAAAGATAACACAAGCCTGTGTTTCTAAAGCAGTTAGCAGACCTCCTTGGAATTTGTCTTGGCAAACTGAGCTACTGTGTGGGTTTTTTGTCTCTTACTTAGGAGCTGCAACAATTGAGCTAATATTACTTACAGGGCTAAAGAAGGTACAAGATTTTTCATAAGGCAAAAGATCCTTTTGAAACTTCAGCTCAGATATAAAGGTCTTTCTCAATCAATATCACCGTCAACAGCAACAGGACCCCTCCTGTGAATTGATAACTTACCCTGAAGGAATTTCCAATCCAATTCCAACCTACTGAGACCTGTTAATATTTTACAAATATTATATCATCTTCAAAGATTATCACACTTGCTATCTTTAGGCTTGATCTGCTGTAATGTTCTTTCTGAGAAATATTAATGTCAGCCTCCTTCTTATGGAGAAAAAGAATAGATGTCAATGTGCATATTAGTTAAATACTGTGTGTTTACTGCTGATTTAAAAAAAAATTGGAAATAATTAGTTCCAAGGCAATAAGTTAATAATAATAATATAATAATAATAATTTGTTAAAGTAGGCAATAAGAACAAAGTTCAGTTGACTGAAGATGAGCCTCTGCATCTTCTGGTGTCCTGTCTGGCCAGTAGTGGTTGCTGTAGAAGGACAGTAGCTTCCCACATTTGGAAGCTCCATGTAGGTGCCTCAGGTATGAGGCATACCTAAAATGCATTTATTTTGGCAACTGAGAAAGTCCTCCACTGACAGTGTGTGCTTTTGCTGACAGGTAGACTCATCCATGTTATTTTTTTTTCCTTTTTTTTCTCTTCAATCTCAACATTAATCCTGCTCATTACCCAAAGCCAAAGTGTTCTTGATATATAAAGTCCTCCACATTCAGAAAATGCATGAAATTCCTGTGCTGTCTTCATTGACACCAACAATTCAAAATTTCTAGGCTTTTTTTTTTGTGGTGCATAAAAAAAAATGAGTACTAAAAGTGGAAAGTATATGTTTAGCTGTAATAAAAATGTACGTAAGCAAAAAAGTAACCGTTTCTTTCTTCTGTTGCTTTCTACAAAGATGATGACTATATGAAAGCAATAAGATATGTAAAAACATTGGAGAATATTTTAGTTATTTTTTTTGCAGTCTACTGGAAAAAAAGGAAGACCCACCTGACAATAAGTGCATTGACTGAAGTTGGCTGTAGTAATAAGCTGTCTCTGCAGTCAGCTGCAACAGACGTCTGGCAATGTTTGGAGTGAGTGCCGTGACTTTCTTCAAGTAATTCACGAAACCGAATTCATTCTTCATCCTTTTGAAGAGTTTATTAATGCAGATGTTATTCCAAAGATGATGTTGGTATGTCTTTCCTCCTGTTAGTTTTAGTTGTAAACTCACCTAGTATGAAGGATGTGAATTACACTTTTTCACAAGTCTTCAATGAAGGAAGGAAGAAAAAAAAAAACAACCAATGAACAAAAAACCAACAAACGAGATAAAATTGAGATGTTCCAGGCTTTTGTCACAAGTGTCACAAGTCATGCAGTGTCACAAGCTGCACAAGATACATGTAAGTGCCACAAGTCAAAAAATGTCACAAGCCGTGCTGTTGACACGGCATGAGAAATGGAGACAGCTGCTGATACCTTCAGTAGCTAAGGAAATAGTGTGATTCTAAAGAAAAGAAAAGATTCTATCTTTTTCTTGTAAGATGGTTTTACACTATCATTATTCTGTAGAACCATTTGACGGTAACAAGTGAAAAACTGAAACTGACAACAACTGAGTGTTGATAATAGGAAGAACATTGTGCTGGTATATGTAAATGTCTAAAAGATAACGCAAAGCAGTTTCATTTATCTACTCCCAGTGGGTACTAAAATCATAATAATTTTCTGATAACAGTTCTGGAAAATGGTGTACTCTTACAATATGTGAAATAAGTCTCCTTTAACAAGAAAAGAATGACTTTACATCTCTCATAGGAGGAGAGTGTGTCCCCACAGAGCATTTGGGATCATACTGTGGCATATATAGTGCTGTAGATAATTGTATTAGGACTTAGGGATGGATATGTGCAAATGCGTGTGGATATTTGAGTTCCAGTATCATCTGTGGAAAATCTATGACTGTGGTGCTAATATGAGTAAGATTCTTAGACAGCAAATGCAATGCCATGGGAAGATATGTGCAGAATGTTTACTTGTAGTACTGGAATAGTTTTAACATGTTACACCAGCACGTTTTCAAACATAACATTTTGAAAGAACTCTTGAAACAGTGTGTAAAGTCACAAAATTGATCAAATAACTAACATCAAATTCTGTCAAATACTTAAGTTTAGAAATACAATATACTTCGAACTTTCATGTTACGTATTCCTGTGCTGATAACTACTTCAGATTCAGCAGCTGCCTTGTACTGAGAGATATTTTGGTTATTATGAAGAATTTAAGAGAATTTAATAAGTGATTGTAAAACTACAGTTTGAGTTGGCAGTGGAGCAGCTGAAAATGGAAAAGTTTTATTTTTTTTCTGCATTATGTTTGTGATTTCATTATAAGCAATGTTTCAAAAGTCTGTGACTATCAAATGTGTAATTGATAGGTGATGAATGCATGTGAAAATGACATTTATGACACTTGTAAAGGTTAGAGTGCTCAGATGCTAGTCCAATAGAAAATATTAAGGTGGAAGTACCTGAAGTGCCTTTGCATCCAGGAGAAAGATTTCAGTTCCCATAGATAGTCACAAGTGAGCTTACTTCTACAAATGCAGCAAAAGAATAACTTTTGTTTCACAATTTTACATACTGTTTTACAATATTCACTGTTTAGGAACAAATTAAGAGATTCTGGTGATACTGCTGGTTAAGACTGAGGTGGTAGTTCTGGCAGTCTGTGTTTCATCATTATGTAAGCTGGATAACTTTTATAGCTTTCAGATTTTTAAGTAGAACTATTAAATTTTGATAAGTAGTATTGACATTTCAAAAATTGACCCCACTCATTATAAAATCACGTAAATGAACAAGCTTCTGCTACAAACACCTTTAGTTCTTAAGGAAAGTGGAAACTTCTCTAAGCTTCTCATGATGGGTTAGAGTTAGGGTAGGTAGCTAAGGTTGTTAGGTTTGCTAAGTAGCAAGTGCTTTCCTACATCTGCTTTTATGAATAATGGGCCTCTGGCTTCTTTCTTATAAATTACTCTTGATGCCCTTTGTTCAGGGATAAAACATTTGAATAGGTCTTGCTTACGTAATGCTAAATGGCTGTCATTGCCTTTATGACTTCTGTTATTTTTATGTATTATTTTATTTGGTAATTTTAAAATGTGGTGAATAAAAACTGTAAATGTTACTGTATTGCCTCTTTGTGTGAGTTACCACTGCATCCATAGCTATGCAACACAGTCCTGTGTCACCTGAGTTAATGGAGAGGTTGATGACGTTAGCAGGTTGTCCTCTGCTATGTACCCGATATCAAAACATAGTTTTCGGTGGATTTTCTGGCAGTCTGCTATTCCAAGAACACTTAGAGATTTAAGAATTTTGGGTTGAATTTCAGGTTGCATGTGTGAGTGTGCTTTTCCATGTGGCTGCATCATCTTTTTTTTTTTTCTTTTTTTTTTTTTTTTTTTTTTTTTTTTTTTTTTTTTTTTTTTTTTTCTTCCTTTTTTCTCTGGTG
>WBMW01005912.1:381275-410195 GCA_013396635.1 Penelope pileata
TTTTTACTATTCCTGCCTATTTCTCCAGGTGTTGCCATGTCTTCACTATCTGCAGCTGTTCCATGACAGTGTGCTTTAACGCTGCAGACTGTTTCCGTCAACTTCACACTTTCTCCTCCCTTCCCCTTTGCTTGCATCTCCTATCCTATTTCTTGGTTTCTCTTTTGCATGTTGTTTCCCTGTCCTGTAAGTCTCCATTTCATGGAGATGTTGTATTCTATTTATGTGTCGAATTTTACAATAAATTCATCATGTTCTGACTTTTGTAAATGGTCTAAATAGGCTTCAGCTTTCAGAGTGGACAAATCTCATAGCTTATTTAGTGACAGGAGATACTTCCCATGCCATGTAACCTTTTGTTTGCTTGCAGAACGCATAGTGTTACTTAGATGTGTCGGATTGTATTGCAATTGCACAAGAATCCAATTATCTTTTCTAACCTTTTCCTAATTTTTTTTTCTTTCAACCAGCCACACTGAAACTGCAACAAGAAATCACATTTCGCTTCAGTAGATAGGTGGCAGAATTAACATTTTTATAACTAAAAAAAAGAAAAAACAAAACAAAAACCAAAAAACCAACCCTGTTGTGTTTTATTACAACTCCTTCCTCCTTCCTATTACTTTGTTCACCTTTTGCAAGGTGTAGCGAAATGGCATCCTGACATATTGTCAGTGTTATCTCAGAAGAAGCTCCAAGGAACCAACTGCTTAATACCTACCTTGTAATATGTTGTTTATGTATTTATATCTCAACTAGACTTGTTGATACATGTGGGTATGTAACATTTCCTGGCTACACAAATTCCTTTTTAACATTTATGTCAAACTTGCATTGATAGTAACATTAAGGTCACAGTGTATTTTGTAGCTTAACCATGGGAACACCTTACCAAAAACGTGGCATCAGAGCAGCTTGGCCTTTCTGTAATTACTACTCAAAAGCAATCCTAGCAGGCATTTCAAATATTTCAACTAAACAAAAATACTGTATCTTTGTTTTCCTTTATAAGTAACAAACGAGGTCACAGTAACTTTTCTGAAAAGGGGAGAACTTTTACCAAGCTTGTCAGGCCTTAACTTTTAATGACTGCAAAGCCGAAAATAAAGTATTATAGACAATTAAAAAAAAACTGTTTTTCCTTCCTTCTCCAGAAATATTATGTATTACAATACAATATTACATATTCAGTGTTAGTCTGTGTGAGCTGATGCCATCTAAACTAACAGATTACGCCCTACTGTTTCAAGAAAATCTGTGTGGGACAAAAACAGGAAGAAGCCTGTGGATTATGCTGCGATGATCTCTCTTTTTGGCATGCAATTGTGTATGCCATCATGTGATGAAGCAGGCTCCTTGGTCCTTCGAAAGTCAGTCCACTGGAAGTAGACTTCAGGCGCAGTAAGAGCTTGCCAGTGGAGCACTTCTTCCTTGGCTTTTGTCTCAAGGATCTGTTTTGGACTAGATGACCTCCAGAGATCTCTCAGAACCTCTCCCATGCTGTGAATTTCTGATCCTGAGGAAGCGCAGGTAGTGGATTGTCCTGCTGTTGCTGATACATTTAGTTCAGACTGTGGCCTGACAGTGGAGGTTCTCTGGAGAAGAGGGTAGCTGGGAAAAGGGTAAGCGTCAGGTGAATTGTGTGCTGCTAATTGAGCAAGCACCCTTTTCAAGAAACTGTAAAAGTGACTATCACATACGTTGTATAGGTAAAAGGAAAAATTCAGTTGCTTGTAAGTGAAAGTCGGCCTTAAACAAATAAATAAGATTTGTTATGTATTTGGTGTTTGGAATATTAGTATTATTGACATATGTCACACCTCTTTAAAATATTATGAGAAATAACTATAAAAGATACGTGTAGGTAATAGTGAACGTAATAATTATTAATAGATGTGGAAGATAGTTTAAGTGCTGTAGAAGTTGCCCTTCCAAGAGAGAGATAAGTGATCTTTACGCATTCATCACATCCAAGCTGTCATTATGAAGAATTACAGGTCACAGCCAAAGCAACATAGATTTCTCTATATTAATGTGCTTTGGCAGACAGTTTTCAGAATTCTTGTTAGGAATTTAGGTTGTATTTGTGGCTTATATTTTTTAAGTTCTTGAAATATTTAAATATGAGTACTGCAAAGAATTGTGATTTGTTTCCTGCAAGCTAAATAAAGACAATTCTTATAGATTCTAAGAAAGGAAGTGTGGTTTGTAATGTTGATCTTCTTGTATATAGACTTAAAAACAAACAAAAAAACAAATACAGTCTTGCCTTTTCACAACGAATAACAAGGTATTTCTTTCCAAGAGTAGGTCTGATAGGGAATATTTTGGAATGTGTTTTCCTGTGCAAAATGTGACCTGCTGTGCACAGTAGTCTGATGGATCTTTAAAATAGTTTATGACTTGTTATATAGTACAGACATGGTTACTGTAAAATAGAAATATAATGTGTGTTGAGTATAAATCTTAAAAGACCAAATCCTTTCTCCAGAACAGAGACAAAGGTGTTATTTTACACTGGAGAGTGCTAAGTTTTATTTCATTTCATGACTTGTTAAAAGGTGTAGGTGATAAGCTGTCTTACCTTTTTGATCATAGGCTAGAGAAATGGACAGGGAAGTGGGAGACCTAACTCAGAAGCTTACTATCTACTGGAGCCTACTACTTGCTCTTTCAAGAGAAGGACTCACAGCAAATGGAAACAAGGACAGTAAACATCAAATTTTAGTGATATTCCCCAGAATACTGTCCTTCGCTGTAGTAATGCGTATTTCAAGAATTTGCGAGGTTGGATACCATGCCATGTATGTCACAGTTTTAGATGGATTTCTGTTCAAGGAATTTGTCCACTTTCTTTCTTCAACGTGGATAAATTCTTAGCATGCATATTGTGCAGGGGCATCATTTGCATTTCATGTGCCTACTCATTGCTATGAAATAATACTGCACTGTGGCATGTTTTCACTACCTTCTTGCTCCAGAAGTCTCTATGAAAACAGTGATAGAAGTGAAGCTAGTCTTTCCTTCCTCCTTGCCCTGGACTCAGAGTTTGGTCAAAATATCCTCCTTCAGTCAGTAAATTTTCTACCATCCCCTGGAACTCAAACTGTAATTCAGTCCAAAGTCATTTGCTAAGTATCTTCCTGCTAGAAGGACGAGTACTCCTAGTATTTGGTCTGAAACATAATCAAAAGTGTCAGGGGAGACAGGTATATAACATTTTGATTCTGACTATCTGGACTCTGATTCTTAGGTTTGGCATCTTGAAGCACCCACAGTGAAAGAAAAAATACTGCAGTTTTCTGTGTGGATGTCTAGCCTGGAGTCATTCCACTGCTCTTCACCATATATAAATAAGGTAACTCTGACCATGCTTTGACTAGGACTGCATGGGAGCTGGTGGTAAATGACCATCTGTGATCCTGATAGCGGTGACAGAAGTCCATTTTAGTTTAGTTTAGCATGATTTGTGCTAATTGTTAATACTTATATCATTATCACTGTGTATATAACTACATACATAGGAAAATCTGAGTCTTTAACACTCATATTTCAGGTTAGCTGTGAGTATATGGAATCACAGTGATGATGCATACCTCAGATGCCTAAGGTCATTGAATTCAGTCATTGAGATCAAGGAATCACCTTGATTTGAGAGCTCTGTGATGAGAAGCCAGAACTGATGCAGGCTTATCTTTGTCTTTCCTCTCTGTGTTTTTATCCTTGTATTGAGTTCACAAAGCAAGGTTTCTGTAGCAGGGGACCGCAAGTGTGCCCTCTGTGAGCAGAGCCCAGCACTGCCCCCTGTCAGATCGGTGCCAGGTCCAGCTGCTCCAACAGGGACCCGCCTCTGCCAGAGCTGAGCCATGAGTGATGCTGGGTGTGCTCTGGGAGAGCAGATTGAAGGAAGGAAAAACTGCTGTACAATGGCGGCTGGGAGAGAGGAGTGAGAAATGAGAGAGAAGCAGCCCTGCAGTCCCCAAGGTCCGTGCAGGAGGAGGGCAGGTGCTCCTGGCACGGAGCAGCAGTTCCTTGCAGTCCAGGAGAGGCCCGTGGTGGAGCAGCTGTCCGCCTGCAGCCCCGGGGTGCCACATGGAGCAGATCTCCATGTGCAGCCATGGAGCTGGGAGGGGACAGAGCCAGGACAGCTGACCTAAACTGGCCAAAGTGTTATTCTCTACTGTATGACATCATGTGAAAAANAAAAACTGCTGTACAATGGCGGCTGGGAGAGAGGAGTGAGAAATGAGAGAGAAGCAGCCCTGCAGTCCCCAAGGTCCGTGCAGGAGGAGGGCAGGTGCTCCTGGCACGGAGCAGCAGTTCCTTGCAGTCCAGGAGAGGCCCGTGGTGGAGCAGCTGTCCGCCTGCAGCCCCGGGGTGCCACATGGAGCAGATCTCCATGTGCAGCCATGGAGCTGGGAGGGGACAGAGCCAGGACAGCTGACCTAAACTGGCCAAAGTGTTATTCTCTACTGTATGACATCATGTGAAAAAAAATATAAAACTGAGAGGAGTTGGCTGGGGTGCAGCCGCTGCTTGGGGACTGGCTGAGCCACTGGTCAGTGAGCAATAGCTTTGTGGCTTAGTAAATAGTTTTTATCTCAACCTACAAATTCTGCCTTTTTTTATTTCCAATTCTCTCCCCCATCCCATCGGGACGGGGGGAGCAAGCAAAAGGCTGTGTGGTGTTNGCCTGCAGCCCCGGGGTGCCACATGGAGCAGATCTCCATGTGCAGCCATGGAGCTGGGAGGGGACAGAGCCAGGACAGCTGACCTAAACTGGCCAAAGTGTTATTCTCTACTGTATGACATCATGTGAAAAAAAATATAAAACTGAGAGGAGTTGGCTGGGGTGCAGCCGCTGCTTGGGGACTGGCTGAGCCACTGGTCAGTGAGCAATAGCTTTGTGGCTTAGTAAATAGTTTTTATCTCAACCTACAAATTCTGCCTTTTTTTATTTCCAATTCTCTCCCCCATCCCATCGGGACGGGGGGAGCAAGCAAAAGGCTGTGTGGTGTTCAGCTGCTTGCCAGGTTAAACCATGACAGTAAGATAGCAAGCATTAATGCTGTTCACATATTTATTAGCCAACATGTTGTTTTGGAGGCATGTTGCTTTTATTTTGCAGAGCAGATTTCCTCAAAGAGTTTTGAGATCAGCATCCATTTACTATGGCAGACCTCCCTCATCTTTCTCATATTGTGAATGTACATCTGGAAAGTACCTAAAAGATGCAGAGAAAGTTCCTTTATGTGTATGTGTTGCTGACACGTACATTCACTAGCCTTCCTTTACCCCTTTAGTTTTTCTTCAGAATTCATCCTATTAGGAGAGTTGGGCTTAGAAGGAATTGAGAATCCTATGATAATCACAGCCATTTTTGTTCTTGCATTTTATGGCAGGAGGTAAGGTGTCACTTACTTCTGCTGATGCAAAAGACATCTAGGTGAAATGTTTTCCACACCCACATCTATGTGCAAACACCCATGCAAAAAAAAGTGTGCACGTGGTGTGAATGTAAGGCACCGCACTTAAAAGAAATGTTCAGTGAGCAATTTCCTTTCATTGTAAGTAAAAGAAAATTTTGAAGAGTAGGTGAAAAAGTGACATAAGAAAAGATACTGAAAGATAAGAAAGATTTGTTAGATAAACATAAATTAGCCAACATAAATTAAGAACCTACTGTTTTAAATATCTCTTATTTCCTTGGTAAAAATGTAAGATCTCTTTTCAGGAGTATTTAGATACTGTTATACATCCACAAATACAGGTTTTTCAATTTATTCCACTTTTCTTTTTCATTTTCTTCCACTTTCATTCTCAGTAGAACTACCTGGAAGCGTGATGAAGCTATGTTTTTCCTTCTTTTTTCTTTCATTTGTTTTCCCTTGAAACAAGGTTGCGTTATATAATTAGATGTCTGGTTAGCTGTAGTCTTTTATCTTGAGAGTCTGAAGCCATGGAGATCATCCACAACGCTGTTTGTTAAAAGATTGACCTGTGCCATTCATAGTTTGCAACAGTAGATTTCAGAACTCACTGCACTGGCTCATGAAATAGGTAAATTAACAGCTTGACTAAACTATCACATTCCTTTACGCTAATGATAGAAGATATTTCATAGAATCTATATTCTATGGAATTTGGATTAATTTAATAACCTCTTCTGCCTTTCTGTAAGCAGTAAACTGGTTCTTAATACAAAATTGAATACAAAGATTCTCTCTGTGTAGTCTAGTGTGTACCTAATCCACGTAACTCTGAACATTTAAGTTATTAATTTGCTCTCAGTTGACGTAGGGATGTTTGACTAGTTTCTAGCTCTTTAAAAGTGATCTTCTTATCAAAAGTTGACAGTTTTCAACTTTCATTTCAACACTGCTACCACTTTGATACTTGTTCTTTAGTTCTCAGAAAATTGGATGCTAAAATAAAAGCTTTGTTGCATTCTGTCAGTCTTCAGCATTGTCATGTGTAATTTCAGTTCTTTGATGCATCTTAAAAGTTCTAGATGCAGCTTTTTGACGTAGGCTTTTGTTGTTATTGTACCCTGAGAAGATAAAAATCCTTGAGGAAATGAGATAAATCAAATTCTTAGATTTCTGAAGTATCTATCTTGAAGGCAAAGCAGAGATGAAAAGAACCTGATGAAGGAAGTGATTGTTTACTATTGACTTGAAGTCTGGCTAGATGTTTTTGCTTTCAAACTTTAAATCAGTTCTTTGAACAATTCCATTTAAAGTTTCCTTCCAGGTGTATAAGGATCATATTTCCCTGCACATGGAAAACTACATCAATAAAAATGATCTAATTGATTATAGATTCCTCCAGATTTCCATAAAGCTTTCAAGAGTTTCTCTAAGCAGAAGTTTAAAACGACAAAGCAGCTACGACACAACTGGAAGGGTACCTGAAAGAGTAAGCAAATATCTAAAACTTAAAAAATTCTAAGTGGGAATAAATGATAACTTTTTGCAGTGCAGGAATATTGTCTTTGGAGATCTGCAACAGTCTGTGCTGAGACCTGTGTGTTTAACACAGGTCTTGCATAGCACACATGACTTGTACTATCACAGGAACAACCTGGAAGAAGGGTTGTGCAGGGTTTTGGAAGTCTGATGACTTATCTTTTGAACTGAGTAAGAATTAGGATCAACTGAATATTTTCAGAAGGACATTCTGGTGCTCACTGATGAGACAGTAGAATGGCAAATGAAATTCAGGTTACAGAACTTGAGGGTATATCCTTTTGAATGGCAGAATGTCCCTCAGTATGTTTCCCTGGTGCTTTCCAGAGGTTACATCAAAATTTCATTATATTAATCTAGACGATTCACCTTCTGGTGTTCTCGGCCTAATGCTTCTGGAGCTGTCTCTTTGTTGTCACTGAACATCTAGACGTTGTTCCTTCTTCACCTTTGCGTGTGTAAGCCTTACAGAAGGTGTCTTAACTGTGGGTTTCCACTATGGGAATCAAGTTCTTTTGTTGCAGCATTACAATCTGTACTAACATATATGTTGTTGTGTTCAAGCTTATTGTGATAGCAGTGTTTTACCAGTACTTGACTGACCCCAGTAGCTGTGTTCTTGAAATCTTACCTTAGGCACATTGTTGTACAGTCACATTCCAAGGACTGTGCCATTCCTAAAGTTTACAGACACTTCAATAATGGAATTTTTTCAAACCATCTCTGCTTAATTGATGGTTGGGTCATGCATACCATTGTCCGTTGTTAAAATATGGCTCTGTGACCCTCAAAGAAAATGGTCCAAATCTCTATGTACCTTTGTCTCCCACTTGCCTTTTCTATCAGTCTTTCTTTCATAAATCTCTGCGTTTGAAAGGAATTGATTGAAGGTGACAGTGGGTACTGAGTACATTTTGTCTCATGCAGGAGAAAGGGTTTTCATGCAGTGGATGTGGTGAAGGACTTCAGTCTTTTGTGATAAGGAAAAATACACCCTTTATTTAAATGTATCTGTGAATTATCCAAGCAAAGAACACCATTACTGGTAGGGAGACTTTTTTCCCTTTAGTTTTGAAAGCTAAAATCATTCAGAAATACAACTAAGAGAGAACATCAGGGTAAAGAAGAGACTGGGAATATGACAGCCCTTTCAACTGAAAAGCTAGAGGAAATGCTGGGTGAAGGTAAAAAATAAAAATAAATTTGGAGATAGGCAAAGAAACAAAGCTTATTTAAAATTTGCTGTGTGTCTGACTGCTGATAGGAGAATTTCCATATGTAATGCTGAACTGGAGTTTCACAGGCAGGGGTTTGATGAGAAGAGAATTTATTTTTGCCTCTTGAATGAAACCTTATGGTAAAAAGCTTTAAGTTCATCTACTTTAGTGATAGATGCATGGTATACAATGATATTTCGGTTTTATGCTACATTTTTTGCCTATATTTGTAAATTAGTTGAAGCAGTTGAAAAGCAAATATGGAGTTAGCAAATTTTACCTCAAATTAAGTTTCATAACTACTCATCAAATGAGATTTTAAGAGGGAAAGTAAAATGTAATTTATAGACAGTGGAAGATAATATACTGTTCACAATTTAGGACACTTCAATGGACTTGCTTTTAAAAAAAGTTTTTATAAGAACCTAAATGTCTTTTTGAGGACACTGCTTGTTTTCTGGTCATTAGAAAAAAAATATGTCATATTATAGCTGTGTAGGGTCATGGTATGATATAATTTGATTGGTGGGTCAGTAGCATATGTTGGGACCTATATTCTAGCCATATGCTAGGTAGATCTCAAGGCAGTGAGAGAAGTCTGGCAGAAGGATTAGTTGATGTGGTATACCGGGACTTCCTTTTTTGTCCTGAACTTGACTGGGACTTCTGTTATTAGCTGCTCTACTTTATAGGTTGCCTGCAGTTGCTTTTCTGAGGTGGAACACATGGCACGCACACAGCTTTCCCTGCTTGGGCCCTTTCTGTTTCTTTAGAGCTCTCAGTGTGATTCTGTGACTACCTTACTCATAAAATCCTTTCCTGCTTTCATCTTGATTTCATTAGTACTATAAAGAAAATGTTAAACATTTTGCAAATGGTCTACAGTGGGCAAATTCTCTGCATTGTTATGGTATGAGTAACTTATGAAAATTTTCAGATTTAACTGCTTTGAGATGTTTCAAAGCATGCTAATATGTAAAAATTTCTTTTGGAGATTTTTTTATTGTAAATTTTCAGTAGCTTCCAGTATTTCCTTCCTTAAAAGGATTTTTTAAGTATTATTAATTAGCATATTAAGCCAAACATTTAGATTTTTAGGTAGTTTGTACAAAAGGTTATTGCTTCTGTGTATAAGCCCAGACTAACACAAACGTAGCAGGTAAACTTTTGGTAATTTCACTAACAAAATTGCACTCTACAGTTTCATTGTTAGAGTTATTTGTGTTAAGAGGTATCTTAGCCGTTCTGTGTAAGTCATGATTTTCTGATGACTGCAAGCGTTCTGCCTGAAGTTTAGTATCTGTGCTTTTTCTTAAGATTAAATGTTCATTTCACTGAGGTAAGTAGGCATCTAATTTGGATGACTTAAAAAGAAAAAAAAAAAGATGAGATGACTAAAGCATCTCTTTCCAATAAAAGAAAGGCTATGGATTATGTCCAAAGCCAGGACAACCCTTCTTGTGATAACTGAGATGGACCTTACTTCAAATTTCTGAAACTAATTGGAACCATCTCCCTAAATCACTTACACTATTCACATTCAGGAAGACATTAATTTGGGGAATTGAATGTATTCTCACAGGGGTGATCTTTATGGATCCTTACTAGAGCAGGTGAAACCAACAACTGTAATTGACTGCTTGGAATTGGTTTAGGAGGCACAGAATGATAGAACGACTTAGGTTAGAAGAGACCTTCAAGATCACAGAATCATAGGGGTTGGAAGGGAGCTCTGGAGATCATCGAGTCCAACTCATCTGCTAAAAACAGGTGCCCTACAGTAGATTGTACATCCAGTTCCATCTGTTCCATCAGCATCCAGTTGTGTCTTGAATATCTCCGGAGAAGGAAACTCCACAACCTCTCTGGGCAGCCTTTTCCTGTGCTCTGTCACCCTCGCAGTAAAGTTCTTTCACATGTTTGTGTGGAACTTCCTGTGTTCCAGTTTTTGCCCATTGCCCTTTGTCCTCTCACTGCAGACCACTAAAAATAGCCTGGCCCCATCCATTTGACTCCCACTCATTAGATTTTTCTAAGCATTGATAAGATCCTCTCTCAGTCTTCTCTTCTCCAGGCTGAACAGTCCCAGGTCCCTCAGCCTTTCCTCACAAAGGAACTGCTTCAGTCCCCTCATCATCTTTGTGGCCCTCTGCTGTACTCTCTCTAGAAGTTCCCCGTATTTTTTGTACTGGGGAGCCTAGAACTGGACGCAGTATTCCAGATGTGGCCTCCCCAGGGCAAAGTAGAGGAGGAGGAGGAGCACTTCTCTTGACCTGCTGGCCACCCTCTTTTTAATGCACCCAACCCCACTGCCATAGGCAGGGTTGCCAACCACTAGATCAGGCTGCCCAGGGCCCCATGCAACCTGGCCTCCATGGATACACCTCCAGGGATGAGGCATTCACAGCTTCTCTGGGTAACCTATTAGAGTGCCTGACCATCCTCTGAGTAAAGAATTTCTAACATCTAATCATCGAATCTAAATCTCTTTTAATTTAAAACTGTTCACCCTCGTCCTGTTACTATCTGCCCAGAAACCCCAAATCCTTCCCACAGGGCTGCTTTCAATGAGTTCTTCTCCCAGTCTGTACACATATCTGGGATTGTCCCCACTCAAGCGCAACACTTTGTACTTGGCCTTGTTGATCCTCATTGTGTTCACATGGAACCACTTCTCAAGCCTGTTCAGGTCCCTTTGGATGGCATTTCTTCCTTCTGTTCAATCAACTGCACCACTCAGCTTGGTGTCATCAGGGAACTTGCTGAGGGTACATTCACTCTCACTGTCTAGGTTGTTGATGCAGACACTGATGAGCACCAGTCCCAAAATGGGCCCATGGGGATCACCGCTTGTCACCAGCCTCCACCTGGACATAGAGTCATTGACCACAACTCTCTGGCTGGGACCATCCAACCAATTCTTTATCCACTGAGCAGTCCACCCTTCAGACCCATATTTTTCCAGTTTAGAGATAACGATGTAGTGCAGTCTTACTGCTTTGCAGTCTTGCAGAGAAGCATCTTGCAGTGACAGAAAGTTATCAGTGTTTCTTCTGGACCAAATGCATTAAATATGTATCTCAAAGTTTGAAATGATTATTGGCTCTGAGGGAATGAAACAGAACCTTCACTGCATTGGTCCATGAAAATTACCATTTCACTAAGGAAAAGAATTCTTTCAGTGTTTTTTGTTTAGTTGTCTTTTGGGAATGCAACATAAGTATGAGGTGGTTGTTTTTTTATTAACTTTAGTTCATAAGAAATTTGCATGCTGTTCGCTGCCATATGTTTGTCTTGCAACTTTTTGTCTCGTCTTGCTAATTGGGTCCTTTGCTCTCCACTGGATCTATTCCCTCGGTCAATGCAGAACAATCAGTTGATTTTAGGAGCTATTTCCAATAAAACTATTTTTAAAAATAATTTTAGGTAGCTATCATATTTTTCATAGAGAAATATAAATAAATGTGTTAATTTTACTGTTTAGTAACCATGGGATTAGAGATCTGTGTTTGCTTTTTGTATTTATTTCTCAATATGCAATTTAAAAATTTATATAGCCCAAAATATTTTGTTAGTTATGTTGCTTTTTTTACTTATATACCCATACTCTAATTAAACATGATTTAGGTTGACATTTCCTCCATATCTTTTGTGAAGCCATAAAATAATTAACAGAAGTAAATTGCCTGCTCACATTTTAGGGGAAGATTCAGAGCGCAGTTAGGTATTAAGGATGTATAGACCATAAGCAAATCATTGTTCCGAATCTTGAGTACTTGAAAAGAATGAAATCTATCTAATGTACTTAAATATGCCACATAATAATAGAACTAATAGTGGAAAACAGTAGAAATAATAGTACAAAACAAAAAAAATAAACCTGATGTAACCCATGAAACCATAGTAACATATTTATGTATCTTTTGGAAAAATTGGCTTGCTAGATGTAGGACAAAGAAGACCACATAATTAAATGTACTACAGTTACATGAAAATTTAATTTTTTTCCTTACACTTATGTTTGGTGATCTCACTGCAGCCTAGGAAGTACAAAAAATGTGTGGTCTAATTCATGTGTGTGTCTCTGCAAGACTGTAGCTTGAGAAACCAGTTTATCATTGTCAGTAACTTGGAGTAATACACTGTAACAACTAAAGTTTTCTCAGTAGTTTTAAAAGTATTTAATACGTGTGTGTTAAAACTGTTTACACTTTAGGGCATGTGATATATTTATGGTGTCTATGGTCTGGACTAGAGTGTAAAGTACCTGCATACAGTGTTTATAGACGTACTTGGTGGTTCCTGCTTTTTGTTCTTGTTTTCTAACAGAATACTTTAAATTTTAGAGGGTGATAACAAAAATTAGTTGTTTTCTTTATTTCACTCTTTTTATTGAAGCAAAGGGGATATAACCTAGCTAATCAGAAACTGGTTGTATGTTTCTTCAGAGCCCATATTACAATGTCCACCTACAATGCTTAGTTCAGAGCTTTTTATATACATCATTTTATTCTAATCCATGTCTGTATGATTAAAGTATATGGATAAAAGTAAGAAAGAAAAAGAAAACTGAACCCAAGTAGGGTTGCTGTGCCACAACACTGTATCAGGAAAATTCAAGCTTTTGAGGGGATAGGTAATTGAAGTGCTGATGACTGCTGTCTGTTCCCACCCCTAAGCTGTCTAAGCTTTGCACAAAGGGAGTATGCTGGATTGTGTACTAGTGCTTCAGGGAGCATAGCAATCACTGACAAGCATGTGCTGAGACAAACCTCAGCGTCACAAAGCAAAGATGGACTGACAAATTGGCTGGTACAGATTTCTCTCCTTTTAATTTACCTTTTTGTTTCTTTTCTTGCTCAGAACCCAAAGAGGAAAAAGAGTCAAAAAACATCTATGACCATTGTGCTTAATGTTAACTCAGGCAACACGGACTGAGGATTAAATATATATATATGTTTATATATATATAAAGTATTATTTCTCTCTTCCTTTTCTGTCTTAGTAAGTAGTTTTTATCTCAGCGTACGAGGTCTAATTTTTTTTTTTTCCAGTTCTCTTCCCCATTCCTCTGGGTTGTGCGAGGAGTGAGTGAAAGGCTATGTGGGGTTCAGCTGCTTGCTGGGATAAACCACAGCAGGCGGTCCTGGACTTCCTCTCCTCTTACAGTGGGAGGGAGGAGAAGGATGCATCATGGATACTTTCTTAGGAAATGCTAGAAACACTACAGAGGGCTGTAAGTCATGTAAGTTAAAGTGAGTATTGCATGTAATTTTACTGTGAATAAGACGGTCCATTCTGTTTGGGACAATTCACTTTTACGCTGATTTTGGTGCTTACCTGTTTTGAAGGATTTAAAAACAAAAAAAGGAACAGTAGGTCAGAGACTGTTGGAAATCTTTATATTAGGAAAGGGTCAGTGAGTTTCTGGAAGTTGTTTCGTGGTAGAGAGCCTGGCATGTGACATGGCTTTATGTTTGGTACAGCAGCGGTTTTGGAACAGTTGATGGCTGGGTGTTAGATGGCTTAGCTGAAGGTAAAGCAGCCTGTGTAGGTACTGGAGTTATCCAGACATAATGAGTTGATCCTGTGAAGTGGGACACAGCTGTTCTCACTTTAGCTCATGCAAAGCCACCTAAATGTGAGGAGTAGAGATGTAAATCAAAATGTTTTGAATGATAACAGGGAAAAGGACTTTTAACTGTAACTTCTGTTTCTTTGACTAGTAGTTCCAAAACTATTACAAGTTCACTAAGAAGAAACTTGGTCACTTGCTGATGTTGTTTATTACTAAAATCAAACCAGTTGTCTCCTGTTCAGTACAATGGGGGCAGCTGAGTGGAGCCTACTGCATTTTGTTTCCTGCTTCTGTCCTTGGCTTTGGTGTCTTTTTTCAAAATAGCCTTTCAGAATGGGATGCATAATTATAGTAAACATTGCTCCAAATAGTTTTTCGAAAGAATGTTACAAGTGCTCTTATTTCTTGTTCAAACTCATTTAGCTATTTATTTTCCAAGTATATTCAAACTTTACTTAATAAAGAAGAGTGTCAGATTCTTAAAGGCTGCCAAAATTACTGATTTATATCTGTCAAATTTAAGCCAACGGTTTTACTGTGCCTGCTCCACTTGCTGTGGTTACCCACAGCTTGGCCTCATGAATAATGCTTCAAAATACTTCATAATTACAGTATCCCCATACCTAACTTATGCATTTCAATCAGACAAGAAATAGCTTATGGTCTATTCCCCAGCTGATTTTAACTTCTATATTAAAAGGGCTACACTTATAATTTGCTTGCTTATGCCAGATGGCAAGTTCCTAATTAAATACATTTCTCATGTGCCTTATTTTTCTGCTTGTGTTTTGGCAAAGCTAAAATCTCGGTAGGGCCAACAGATTGGTGAGGTATATTGTTGACATCAGTAATTGTTATTTTACCATCTTGTAGTGAATGGTAGCTCAAAAAAGATCTGATGGTTCAAGGGCTGTGTCAAGACCTTTGGTACTGAGGCTCTACTTCTATACATGTTCAGATCTTCAAAACAGATTCTTAAAAATGGTTTGCTGTACTGTTCTGTTCTTGTTCCTTAAAGGCTGCTTGAATTTCTTCTACAGAAGGTGAGAGCACCAATTATTGTATTACTGTGGTGGGTGGTGAGAAACGTTGTTTCTCCTTTTTCTGCTTCTTTTCCATTGGCCTTCTTTTTGCCTTCCTAGAAGTTCAGAAGGGATAAAAATTCCTCAGCTAAATGATGAGCTTCCATTGTCTGCCTAATGATGACAATCATCTTGATCCAGAGTGTCTGGAGTAAGTACGTTACTTTGACATTCTGAACTGTAGTTCAGCACAGGAAGTCATCACTTAAATGACACCTTTATGCAACATGAGAATACAGGTACAGGTATGCAGGTTCCAAGGCCTGTCAAACGTATTCTATTAAGAAGTTCATTGCAGAACCATTGGATGGTCCTGAAGGTCCCTTCCAACATATATTGGAACTCATGTTCTACAGAATATTACTGTAAATCCTATTATGTCTCTCAGACTGCTTGCTGATGGAGCTGTGAGTGGCTGCACAGTGCATCATACACTGAAATAAAAATCTCAGTGCACAAAGGAATGAGCTTAAAGATGAATTTTCTCCACTGTCACGTACAGAATAGTGAGGAGTTCCATATAAATCGAAGTATGTACTTCTGGTTTTGTTTGTGAGAAAAAGCTATCAATTAACTTCCACAGGAACAGTAGTTGCGTTTCATACTTGGTGCAATTGAACTGTGTAATAGGGCAAAATCTTTCCAAATCTGCTTGGGCTTGTGAAGTTCAGTATGGTTTATTTCTTTGCAGTATTGTTAGGCAACGTCTTCTGTCTTTAGGGTACTGCTATAGCAACATTGTTCCATCATGTCTTCTAGCTAACACATGAGATTCAGACTGCAAATTAGTCTTGCCCCCCTCAACTTGCCTCTTTAAAAGGGCCTACAATGTTGAGCTTAATTGTTTGCTCTTAAAAAAAACCTGTCTCATCTTACATCTGTTCCAGTTCACTCGTCAGGCTCATCTTCACACAGTACAGCAGTGAGCACAAGGTACACGTGCAGCAAGTCATTTGCTGCCTCACTACTTAGTGATATCATACAGAGTTAAATCCACAGGAAAAGAGCTATTTAATAAAAATATGTGAAGTTGCAATCCAATCAGATTTAAATAATAAAATAAACAAAAAATAAAACAATAATAAAACAAACAAACAAAAAAATAAAAAAAATTGACCAAAACCACCACTACCACCAAACAACAAAACTAGCCCTCAATCAGTTTGAATCTGCTTGATAGAGGAGTGTGGCAGCAAGTGCTGGGAGGTAACAGCTGAAGCAGAGATTGAAATACTGATAGGATGATTGGGAGCAGACCCACAGCCAGCTGTTCATGTTCATGTATGGAAAGATTTCTCAGAAACCAGACACAAGGACCTGCTGTGCGCTGACACGCGGGGCAGTTGGATACTTACAAGTAGGTCCTTTTATGTTCATCTTGTCTTGCATACTCATTTTGATATTTTTCAGTTTTAGAAGCTAAGTATTCTTGTTCATACACTAATGAAACATAACTATTCTGAGTTTCAAAGCTGTTTTGAACTTTGTTATAGGTTGGCATAATGAAACAGTCTCGACATGTTCCTCAAAGCCTTGTGTATTTGGGTTCCTATCACTTTCTTCACTAAAGTTATATTGTGTTTATATTTGAAAATGTTGCTATTGTAGTATTTCCTACTTTGTGTAGCTATCTATTTTAAACAACTACATTTTTATAGCTTGAACAGGTATCTCAATATCTTTCAAATATTTCTTTCTATTTATATAGAAAAGATCAAGTCCTCCTTTAGCTCACTGTTTTGCACAGGTTTAGAAGATGACATCCCTTTATGAGATATTCACTGTAGCCCTGTTCTTAGGAAAGGATAGGGCCTCGATCTATCCAGAAATGGCCTGCTGTCCTATCCCTTACTAATTTATAAAAAACGTAACAGACATAGCCAACTCAAAACGTTTGGAGGGTGTCTTAGTTTCTAACAGAAATTACTTTTCTCATAGTGTCTGTTATGAAGCTATGTTTTGGTTCTAGAAGAAAAACAAAACTGATAACACCTGGCAGTGTTGAACAGAGCCAAGGACATTTTCAGTTCTTCAGCTTCTTGTATTTCTTCTGCCCGAGAAGGGACTGGGGGGGAAGGGGACAGAAGGAGCAGGGAGGGGACAGGACCAGGGCAGCTGACCCAAACTGACCAAAGAGATATTCCATACCGTATGACATCATGCGATTTACAGAAGAGGAGTTAGCCAGGGAGGGACAGCTGCTCATGGAACTGGCTGGACATCGATCAGTGGGTGGTGAGCCCTTGCTTTGTGGGTCACTCTGTGTATAGTTACTGCTATTTCTATTTACTTTTTCTGTCTTAGTTAACAGGTTTTTTTTTTGTTTGTTTGTTTTTTTATCTCAGCCCACAAGTTCTACAGTATTTTTCTCCTGATTCTCTCCCCCATCCCACGGGGTGTGGAGGGGAGGGGATGAATGAGTGACTGTGTGGTACTTAGCTATATACTGGATCAAACCACAGCAGAGGAAAATACTAGAAAAATTTGTCTCCAACAATTCTTGTTTCATGCCATATTAGAGCCTCTATCAGCAGTGGAAAGTCAGAACTAAAAAGATATCTCTTTTGAAAAGGTGACATTTCTATTGCATCACTACTTAAGCTCCTTTTTCCTCTGTTCTCAGAAGTCCAGAGGTGACTTCCTCTGGTTAGGCAAGTACTGGTTGAAAGGGATCCTGAGAATGTGAAGTATGTTTGGTTTAACTAATGAAACGTTTCCAGAATGTTAACTAATCTAACCTTTCCAGAAGTAAGTTGTCAATCGCTGACTACCAAAATCCAGATGAAAAGGAGACTGGCAGCTTCTGGTGAGGAACAGGGCATTAGGACTCTTGGGCTGGGACAATAATTACTTGACTATTTTTCATGCAGACGCAGTGAGACTCCATGACTGAAGTCATTGCTTATGACACTAATGCATTCTAATTGTAAGCAGAATTTTGATATTGCAACAGAAATCTTTTTATTAATTTTCATATACATTTTGAACAAAAATTTATATCCCATTCACTGTAAACAATGCTGGCATACTTGTTGAGTCCAAACAGAGGCTGGGTGTCCAGCATTTCATTATTTTGTATTATGTAATTTTAATCTCAGTGTATTTTGGCCCATTTCTTGTTAGTTGTTGTCAGTTATAGTAGTTAGGAGGGCAATTCAGGAATATATTTTGTTCTTTTCCCCATATTCATGAAAATTTTTACTTTCTGTTCTTTGCATTTAAATAGGAAGACAGCTGCCTTCAGATGATACAGAATTCACTGACAGTTGCTCTTGCTCCAGTCCTGCTTCATGAGAACTTCAGAAGATACTAACTGAGGTATGTGTTTGTTCTTTTCATTTTAAGAATTTCTACTTTGCAGGTATATACCAATAGGACTAATCAGACATGGAAAATAACACAGAAGTTCTGTCCATAAAGAGAGCTTCTGTGTAATATAACCTAATCTCTTTCTATAGCTGGGCACTATATTAGGGTTTTGGGTTTTTTTATAAATTGAGAAATCAAATCATTACAAATATGCCAAAAGCAAACATATTAAAGTGCAGTTAAAAGGTTTCTTTTGTTTTGGCCTTCTATCCAGTTTAATGTGATCCTCAGCTTGTCTCTAGGAACGGACAAATAATTTTGCAGAAAATTGCTGGACATGAATACCCAATCACGTAAATAATGCCTTTCTTGAACCCTTCAAAAATATCTGACATTTATAGGTTTCTTCCTCTAATACTTACATGGAATTTCAATTAAAAAAAGCTTTTGTGCTAACACAATATACAAATGCTTTCATCCCAATTTATCTTTAATAAATCCATGAGGTTAAATATAAAAGCTGTTCTAAAGATATCTATAAATATTTCATTGTGAAAAGTGTTTGTCATTTATGCAAGATACCAATGAATTAATTCTTTTGTACAGAAAATAACTACTCCGTTTATATAATGTAAACAGTCTCATAAAGAATTAATGACGACAGAATTCATAAAAGTAAAAAAGTATCTTGTAAGCCTGTGATCAGTTAGTTTTGTGTCAGACCTAAATTTATAATCTGCAGCTGTTAAGCGTCTGGGAGGAACTTCATCTTCTAAAGCATGGTAACTCTATGAGTGCATAGCGAGAGAAAAGAAAACGTTGTGCTTTGAGATATAAAATTGTCCAGATATATGGGTGATGATTGCAATGTTTCACATAGCACGTGTTTCACTGGACTTCTGTTGTGTAAATCTTACAAATGTATGTTTTAGCACTTTTAAAATTGCAGTCAGTTACCAGCACAGATTCTGAAGTACATAGATTGAACAGAAAGTCTGTAGGTCGCTGTTTGTATACTCAATCTAATGTAAGGAGTGCAGGGCTCAAATTCTTGTTTTCTGCATTTGAAAACTGTAAGCTTAAATGACATTGAAGAAAGATGGCTCATAATTTGTAAGAGATCATCCTAAAGTCTGTAATATATGCAACTTCTTTTTGTTTTATTTTTTTAAGGCTCTTGATATTTATGTACATCTTTCTTAAGTATCATGAATAGCTTTACTTTTGAAGGAGGTTAGTAATTGTTAATGTAATTGTTACAGGAAATTCATATGTCCTATTATAATTGTGTTATAACATAAGTATTTCCTTTTTGAAAGAAGCTTTACATACCAACCAGTAGAGATTATAGTTAGAATAACATTAGTATTAAAATTAATATTTATTTTTAAAAGACTTAAAATTATGTTGGGTATTACACATGGATGCAGAGAACAGAAGTTCTTGTTCTTCTTTGTTACTTATTTTGCATTGTGTGCCCTTAACAGCTATGTTAATAGTGTTTGCGTCTAAATTCTGTGAAGTGCTTCATGTTCTCAGATTTTAATAAAGCAGTTGGGATTTTGTGATCTCAGATATAGTAGACCATGCCATTTTAGTATGCATTATGGATTGGTTATATCTTTCAGTAGGGCAGTTTGTTTCTGGAGTCAGCACTCAACCATGTTAGCAGTAGAATTAGCCGCTTATGTCACAGATTAAAATTAGCCACGTCTGTACACCAGAGCAACAGAATGGAATGTAAAACACAGCCAAACATGTGAACAAATTTTCTTCCAGTGATATTTGGCCAGGCCTAAAATATCTTCCACTCCAGATTTGAAAGTAGTGGAAAAGTTAGACAGATCCCTCTTGGGAAGAGTCTGATTGTAGTTTACTCAGAAGTTCACATTGTTTCAGATCTCTAAAGTAAGTAACATTTTTTACTTTTTTTTTTAAATAAATATTAAAATGCTTTCGTATTAATGATCAAACTGGGTTTGATTTGGTCTTTAGTTTATATATGGGTATATTTAACTTCCCTCCCATCTGATTTTCTGTGCAGCATTTCAAGCTTTTTCTGTCCTTGTTTAAGAATCATGTTGCTGCTCACGTAATTTGTTTTACTACATGAATTTAAGTGTTAACTTTTATATACAGTTATAGTTTTAGATTCCGGTAGTTTAAATATGCTTGCTTTAGCATTTAAATGCAGTATGAAGTTGCACAGTATAAACTTGCACTTGTGTAGTATTAAGAAGCTAACTTTTAGTACTTTTAATTTTTGTATATCTTATGAGCATAAAGATATATTACTATACTTACATAAATCTCTGATTTTCAATAGTAAATCCCTAATGTTTGTAGCTCTTAAGTTTTTCTCAGTTTATCTACAACATATTGAAAGTTAAATCCAGTGAAGAATGGAATCTTTGATTCTGCTGAACGCTTCTTTTTGGCACGGCAGTGTGATACCAACCTTCCATCTGAGGAACTGTTATTAAAGTAAATTCTCACTTACTTGAATTTGCATCTAGTTTACTTGAATAAATAGGAAGTGTCCAACTGTGTGTATGTAGAACTCCTTTTACAATTTGTGATCTCCTTGAATTCAAATATATTTTCTCTCAGATTATATCACGGCCTGCAAGAAAATGACTAATTAGATATCAGTGTGTTACTGGCTCATTATCAAATGACTTAGTGGAAGATACTAGCAGTGGAAATTTAATCGTGCATCAGAATGAACCCGTAAGTTCTTATAGCAGGATATTGTCGGTGTAGGAATGTGATTTGACTGCATCAACACCAGTCACCTAGGCTACGTTTACAGAGAGAGAGGTGGTTTTACCATTCTGTCTTAAATACATTCTTGTGAAGGTGATGAATCATGTCCTGGAAGTGTCTGCCTCTCTCCTCTGTCTGTGTAGGGGACTTAGCTGTTATCTGTGTTCGGTGAGGTGAAATCTGACCTGCACACCTACATCCAGATGAGGGAACTATAATAAATGTGTGCCACAGAGTCCTTAAAGTTTGCAGTCAGTTAAGATTTTGGTAGTTTTGGTTACAGTGCATACTCAGAAATGATGCTCCCTTACCGAAGCTGAATGTCTGTTAATCTTCTAAACGAGTGTAATATTCACATATGAGATACAGACCTTCTTTCAATTATATAATGAAAAACAAATTACCCTAAAATACCACCAAAGTGCAAGAACCACTGCATGGCGTTAAATTAAAAATAAAAGGATCTATTTTAAGCCCAGTACTAGAAGGAGCCATTTTAAATCTGTTTTTTTAAACGTTATGGCTTTGCTAATGACGTGAAAATCTTTTCCTGCTTGAAAACTCAGTGGTGAAAAGCAGATTGTATTTTAGTTTTTATTTATAATCATAAGGCTCCACTAATAATATAAAGATACAATTCATACAATTTCATCCATTCTGTAATAGATTTGTAATTATACAGATATGTAATTTGTATTTATACAGACTTAGTGTTGAGGATCCTCATGGAAAAGTGTACTTAACTAATTATGGGAAAACAATTTTGAAAGAACAATTGAAAGGAAAAAATGGAAATATTGCATTGTACAAACACAAGCCTCTGTCGAAAGACTCAGAAAAAATTTCTGTGCATACAAAGATCCTTCTTTGAATAGTCTTGTGAGATTTATTTCTGCCTATGGAAAATGATGCCTTTTGCGTGAGATGCAAATCTCAGGTCCTGACATCTTATCATTTTTAATTGTTTTTGCAGCTTGGAACTAAGTAATCAAGTCATCTGGACTTCATGTGAACTTATTTCTCAAAGTTAGTTTTCTTAGATGTTTAATGAAGTGACTGAGGGTTTTCTTTAACAGAGGCGCTTAGAAGGGTTTTCTCTCATACAGGCTTTCTGGTATCTAATGAGGGGTGATGGTCTTGCCTATTGCAGTCTCTCAGTGGAGACATTAATGGGCTTTCTTCTCTGTCTCACTTTCATAAAGTTTATAGGAATGTAAGATTTCTGAGACCTTTGTTTGTAGAATGGTTGAAATTGACCAAGAAGCTCAAAAACTATTCTAGGAAGGAGGGGAAGGAGTGGAGACAGACAATTTAGACACTGACACAGTGTGATTACATATTTTTCTTTGTTAAACCAAGCTAAAAGCATCGTGACAGTTTCAGTAACAGGTTAATTGAATATCTTGGTGAAATTTTCAGCTTGGGTAAGAATATTCTCACTATTTAATTCATCTGTAACTGTGGCTACCTGGGACAGTCTTCTCATTAAACCTCTCTGTATATCTGCCAAATGCTGTTAAACAGCTGCTGCATTTCATGCCATAGTTGCTTATGTTTCTGTGGTGGGTGAAGTACTTCTATGTAAGAATGTGAAGAGGAGTATAAACTTCAGCATTTTTTAGGTGGAGTGTGATATGTTGCAAGTCTTGGATGTTACTGGTGTTAGCTGTAGAACAAATGATTCTTACTCAGACATAAATGTTTATGTGCGTGACTGCATACATATATCCTGATGGCTGGCTACAAGAATCACATATACATAGGTCGCTCCGAAAGTAATACCTCATATTTATTTCCATGGAAACTACAACAGGTAGATGGAGTACAATAACACTATTTGATAGAGCAAATTCTCAGCTATAAAAAACTGTTTTTCAACATATTCATCACCATTAGCTGTGCATTTTTGCCAGTGATGAAGAAGAGTCTGCATGCCACACTCAACAATCTGCAGCAGCAGAGGTGACCCACTGCCACTGTTGCTGCTGCTAAAATGCACCACCCACTGCCTCACTGTGCCTCCTATTTTATTAAAATAGCACCCATTGACATTCATTGATGCTTGCTGAACATTGACGGAGACCAAACAGTGAATGTCAGCACAGTGAGGCAGTGGGTGGTGCATTTCAACAGTTTTCTGAGTTGGTCATTGGTAAAATCTCAGACTACAAGAACTGATGGACATGTCAGGCAGTATTGTCAGTAACTGGTCAGCAAAAAAGCTGTCTAATTTGATTTTAAAATTACAAGTTATTCGTCTGTTCTCTGGATGTCTTTTCCCGTGTTGGTCCAAAGAATGACTTTAGAAACTACAGACATGCTTCCTAGAGAATGTAATGTGCTTGTTCTTTGATCTTAACAGAAATTGTTTCCATTTTCTCAAAGTGGGATATTTAAAATGAAGAAATATGCAAAATAAAGGTCATATTTTTCATATTGCAGTATTTGATTTACTGACGTAAATCAACCTTACTGTAAAGTTAGGAATTTTAGTAGTGAATGCTTATTTCCATTTCAATTAAAATACATTGTATTAAGAAATCTACTTTTAGATATAAAAAGTGCACAGATGTTGAATGAGAGATTTTGCTGTTGGAATGCATACATACTTTACATGTGCTTCTAACTTTTGATTATGCTTCATTTATTTTTACGGCTAATTGAAAGATAAGTTGTGTTTTGTAACTCTTATGTCTTTCTTGTTAGATTTAATCCGAAAAGTAGCATATTGATCAAAAGTATTTATACATCTTACTACGTTCTTCATCTCCTGTGTTTCTGCGTTATTGCTTTGTCACAGTCGCTGAGGCAACATAGAGCTCGGTTGCTGCCTAAACACTTGAAGTCAACATCGCCTAAAAAGGCTTCTGCTGTACGTGTGTTTTGATGATTTCCTTATGTGTCTAATACACGTTTAAATTAATCTGTTTTGTCCCGTGTAAATGAAAATGTGTCGTAATGCTGCTATGTCCAGGACTGCAATGCAAAAGCAGCACATCAGTTTGTGGCCACTAATGTTAAAAATTCATCAGAAAATGTCAGACGTACAACATGTAATGAGACAGTATACATAGGAAGACATCTTGCTTCCCCTTGCTGCTGAAAAGGAAAGTGAATTTCAAATTTGCTGTTTAGTTACATTTGTCTTTTCATAAAAGGCACAATTAAGACTTTCTAGATGATAGGTCAAATAGTTCTTCTTTCATATTTTTTGAACTCTATCTGTAATCAATCAATTAAACTAATTGACTAAGGGGAGACATGAGGATTAATTTTCATCTCCAGCCTCTGCATCTGATGCCATGGCTTTTTTTCTTCCGATACATTTCCACCTCACTATTCAAATAAGCTTCACAGAATAGCATTATATCTCCATTTAGTATGTGAAATCATTTAACAGGACTAAATGCACAACTTTTCAAGGTTCTCAACCAACATAAGACTGCACTGGAGAATGGAGTTCTCTGTGTTATTATCAGTTTGGTAATTGTTCTTAAGCCTACTGTATAAACTGGAAGTATGCCTCTAAAGAGATAACACCATGCTTCCTGGAAGTAGTGTTTTCATAGAAGTAGAAGCCAGCACAGGAAAAAGAGAAAAGGTTATGCCAATTGATATGCTTTAAGTATTTAAATAGAGCTGTTTCTTCTTGCTGTCACAGACAGAGCCTCTTCCCAACACGGAGGACATGAAGTACTTTTCCTGAGAACAGCATTAAAGATATTGTTAAAGAGCTTTTACTGACAGCTCTGTTCCTTGTAGAGTGTATGTTGCAATGGGAACAGTATTTCTGCAAGACTCTACCTTGATGGTAGTGATCGTTGTGTCATAGAAAGGATCACATACCTAGAAAAGAAAAACGTGTAAATGATTTTAAGTATTTTTTAAAAGTATCTAAATGTTTTCTTGTCTGTTAGAGATCAATACAAGAGGATTACAGTAGACATTCTTTAATAATTTATCTCCATCAGAGGAACTGCTTTCATTTTCTTCATGTTTGTGAAGAACTTCCAACCTTTCAGGGTGTTCAAAAACCTTAGCCAAGATTATCTCCCCGTTCCTGAACCCCAGGCACTGAGTAAACATTGTGATTCTGGCACATCTGTCACACTTTCCTCCAGCATATAACTAACTAGAAAAAGGATAACAAATGACTGAGAAAAAGGATTTAAAACTACTAGTGCCTACCAGTGTTTTGAGATTCCTGGTGGTATTTCCAGTAAAGGAAAATTGAAAGTCTCAAAATAATACTTGTTTGCATATAATGTCTTTAAGAAATGAAATTATTTTGTACACAGAAAACTTACCTTCACTGCAGCTGAAAGTAGCAAACTATGGATTTCATCTGTAAAGTTTAACTTTACATTGATGATAAAGTAGGAATTGAAAGTAACTGGGAGCTGCAAAGCAATGCAGTAAAAAAAAAATTGAGAGCAGCAATTCAAATGGCAATATAAACAGCATGGGATACATCCATTGTTTCAGATATGCACGTAAGCTTCTTAATGCCTGAGATACTCAAAGACATGCAATCCACTCTGAAGTAGACAGAATTCTAATTAATCATCCAGGTGAGGAGTATTATGTCCCATAACTTTGGACTTCCAGAGGTACAATGGGCTCATTCTGAGTCCATTGCCTTACAAAGTCAAATAGACTAGCTTAAAGAACAAAGGTAATTTCTTAAAAAATATGTATTTTCTGTAGTTGTCTACAGTGTTGTAGATTTCAAGACTTACTAGTGATACTATAAATACAACTGAAAGAGATTTTCTCTGGAGGACAGCAGAGATTTTAGTAGATAAGTGAGAATTCAGGAATAGTTCTGTAGAGCTGTCTGGAAATGAATGACAGGCTCTTATTTCCTTATTTTTTGTCTGGCACTTTCTTCCAGGTCTGAGTGCATGGCTTTTGCAGGTGCAACAAATTGTGGTGTGAAAATATGGTATTGAGAGTAAGAATTTCAATTTCATTGAAATGTCTGAAATGTCGAATTGCTTGCCGGGCTGCACAGCCTGATGTAGCTACCACGTCACACAGAATGGTTCACTTCCTCTGGACTGTCACAAGGTGATAAATCCTCTCCTATATCAAGTGAGGAATTACTCCCTTTTACAAAGTCAGGAACATTTTTTGGAGTAGATTTGCAACTGTGTAACAGATGGCATTCTTGTTCACTGCAGCAGGCTTTTATAATCTTGGTAATCTCCTCAAAAGAAAGTTAGTGTGATGTCCATTGTATTTAATGTGTACAGGAGAATAATTGTTGCTTAGTAATTCAGAACTTCTCACCATTCAGTTCAATGTGTTTAATTGAGACCACTTTAATGGTATCACAAGCTCTTGTTAACACAAACCAATAAGGAAGAAATAGTTTGCTTAAGTCATGCATGTCCAGCCTTTAGGCTTGAGGAGCACTGAGTGAGGAGGAATTGTCATGGACTGCATATAAAGTATATAATATAGTTAATGTATATAAGTAACAAAACTTTTTTTTTCTTATATTTTTTATTAAAACATAAAAAACCAGCAACAAAAACATAAAACCAGTGGGATGTTTGACCTAGTTTTTGTGAAACTGATGCATCTGTATGGTTCGATGGAATTGGCTGCAATTCTTAGTGAGTTCTCAAGGTGCTTGTCAGAGATTTTTGATCTAATTTTATTCTTCCTGTGCTTCATCCTTGAAAATAGTCGTTCACAAATGTATGTACTGCCAAAAAGTGATGACATGAATAAGGCGTAATTGTGAAGCGAGGGATGTTTTTCTCCGGTAAGAGAGGTCTTATAAAAGTCCAGTAGAGAGCCATCATTTTTTTTCTTTGAGTTGAATGTCTGATTGCAACTCTATATATTCATTTTGAAAATCTGCAGGTAATGTCTTAATGTCAACTGAAAATGGAGTCACAAATATACTAAAAAATTGATGATTTTGGCAATCTTGAAAGCTATTCTCAAATTCCTTTGTCAGAACAGAAAGCAAAGCTGCATATTTTTTTGCTGTTCGTAGGACTGTGTTTGGCCAATGTATCAAAATGCATACAATTATTTGCATAACTTGAGTTACAACTGCACTGTGCTCTCCCCGTATCCTGATTTCAGCTCAGTGCTAATTGCACACCGATGTTTGGTTGTTGCTGAGCAATGGGTGCGTGTCTAGAAAAGGGCCAGGCCAGGCTGCTCGGCAGGGCAGAGCCACCACCATGATGGCACGGCAGCCGGGGGCAGGTCTCATTATGAGCTGTGGCAGGCCAGATGCAGCGCACAGGTTGGACATGCTTAGATAAGTTGACAATAGAGACAATGTTCACTTGTACAGAGCTGAATTGCATTTTTATTTTTTTGGAGTAAGCCACATACATGCTAGCAAGGGCTAATCCTCAGCTTTGAAGGCAGATGGCATGACACAGCTTGCATCTGTGCAATTAATTTTCATCCCTAGCAAAACAGAGTGCTCTTTTGGGAGCCCTCATCTGTGCTGTCCCCACAAAGTGGACAAAAAGTGACCACAGCCATGTGCCAGGGGGCACAAGCTGAACCATTCCAGGAAGCTTGCTGTTGGCTGAACCTACAGATATTTGCAGTGCATGCCCTAACCTTGTCAGGTTTACTATTGTAGATGTAAAGTAGGGGAATTCTTAGCACAAAAAATGGTCCAGGTCAGCAAATGGATGGCAACATGTGCCAAACAAAGTATGCATTTAATGCCCTATGAAAATCTGTCTGAACTTACTTTTAACCCTAAAAGCACAGCTCAGCATCCCTGAGATAAATGTTTCAGCCAGTCTTACAAGTTCTGCTCACAAAGATGAAGCACAGTTTTCCCTGCTATAGGTTTGGGTCTGAAAGTGGAGATGAGAGCTGAGGTCTTTTCTCCCATAAGGATCTATGCTGTCAGTGAGATGTTTTCCTATACCCCTGCTGGTGTCTGTAGTGAGAATGGAGGAAGACTTGGTTTAAAAGCAGAGGGAGCAAAAGCCAAACAAGGAGAGAAAAGTAGTATGTAAAGACAGGCTCCTTAAAGAAGGAAGCACTTAGACTGGTCATCCAAGAGTGTTGGATCTGGGAGGAATGCCTAGGGATAGATGTGTCAAAAGGGCTGGAATTGTCAACAGATTTAAAGTTTAAAGGAACAGAAGGAGAGGAGACATATTAAAATATAAATGCAAACGTGGAGTGGTTGGATAACTGTGTTGAGAGTAGTAGTCAGGACCAAAGGGGAAGAGCCAAAGAAGACATGAGAAAGAAGTCTGAGATTGTGTAAGAGGAGAAAAGAAGATGCTAAGACTGTAAGAAAGTAGAGAAGGAGATTCAACAAAACCTGCGAAAAATGCAGCTGATTGGAAAGGAGACTATGTCTGTCTAAAATAATTAAGAAATTGAGACTTAATTGCATGGGGAAGACAAAGAACAGAGGTAAGGATAGCTTTACTGGGGAAGAGCTGATCCAGTTTGTGGGACATGGACCGAAATAAGACACTCCCACCCAGTACTCAGAAGACAATCTGGGGTTCCTTAGCATTATCACAGAATCACAGAATTGCTGGGGTTGGGAGGGACCTCGAGAGATCATTGAGTCCAACCCCCCTGCCAGAGCAGGTTCCCTTCAGCAGGTTGCACAGGTAGGCGTCCAGGCAGGTCTTGAATATCTCCAGGGAAGGAGACTCCACAACCTCCCTGGGCAGCCTGTTCCAGTGCTCTGTCACCCGCACTGTGAAGAAGTTCTTCCGCATGTTGGTGCGGAACTTCCTGTGCTCCAGCTTAAGGCCATTGCCCCTTGTCCTGTCCCCACTGACCACTGAAAAGAGGTTCCCCACCTCCATTTGCCTCCCACAACTAAGATACTTATAAACATGGATCAGATCCCCTCTCAGCCTTCTTTTCTCCAGGCTGAACAGACCCAGCTTACTGAGCCTCTCCTCATAAGGGAGATGCTCCAGGCCCTTTATCATCTTTGTGGCCCTCCGCTGGACTCTTTCCAGGAGGTCCCTGTCTTTCTT
>WBMW01005912.1:410251-506836 GCA_013396635.1 Penelope pileata
ATTGAACAAGACCGGACCCAGCACCGACCCCTGGGGAACACCGCTAGTTACAGGCCTCCAGCTGGACTCTGTGCCGCTGATCACTACCCTCTGAGCTCGGCCAGTCAGCCAGTTCTCAACCCACCTCACAGTCCACTCATCTATCCCACATTTTCTCAGCTTTGCTATCAGGATGTCATGGGAGACAGTATCAAAAGCCTTGCTGAAGTCAAGGTAGATGACATCCACTGCTCTCCCCCCATCTACCCAGCCAGTGATGTTATCATAGAAGGCTACCATGATTTCCCCTTGGTGAATCCATGCTGACTGCTCCTGATAACCTTCTTCTCTTCCAATTGCTGGGAGATGGCATCCAGAACAAGCTGTTCCATCACCTTTCCAGGGACAGAGGTGAGGCTGACTGGCCTGTAGTTTCCTGGATCCTCCTTCTTGCCCTTCTTGAAGACCAAAGTGACATTGGCTATCCTCCAGAATTATCACTGTCCCACTGTAAATGCGCTGAATAGGAAGTGCTCTGGCACAATATCTGATTCTGCCCTAGTTTGTGTCCACTTAAAGGACTGAAATCCAGTACTGCAAACATTTTTACGAAGATCTGTATGCTAGATCTGGAGTAGAACTGTGCAGATGAGTCAGTTTGATGTGAATATTATTTTTTTTGTTCTTTTTTTCTTTTTGTTGTTTGTTTGTTTGTTGACCTAGGAAGTTGTATAAAACAGAAATTGAAAGACTGGGGCATTCTAAAGGTAGCAAAGCCAAGTAACTAAAAGTTTAAAAGAATCCAAATTAAGAACTAGGTCTGTACTACTAATGGAAGAGTTGAAGGGTTGTCTGGCATCCATACTATTAAGCTCTCTTATTCTCTTAAACAGAGTCACTACATCCATACTATCACTTATTAATAAATAAGTTAATGATAAAACAATTACAATGTTAAATGTCTGCTAAGAATATTTACAAAAGCTCTTTCCATCCCATACAGATATTATAATGTTTGGCTTCAAGCAGGGGAAAAACAGGAGACTGGCAAGGGAAGAATTATCTCTGTCTCCTCCGTAGGTCTGTAATTACATCATCTAGTTTTAAACATCAGTTTTTCTAGGAATAGAGGGGGACTGGTGAGCTAATTTATGTTCTTGGCAAAGAATTTCTCATCTTTGTAGTTCATAAACTGCTGGCTGTTGAACTACGAAGTTCCCATTTCCTTCGGTGCTAGTTTCCTGGGGTTCGGTGATTCTGTTTCAGGAAGAATAGCTGAATCGTTTATCTACACTTAAAGGCTTGTTACAAAAAATTGCAATCCTTTTGTAAACAATCTTAGTATCAAACTACAAAAGTAATAATCTCAGAGAACAGATGTCAGAAAAGACCAGTTTGAACTCCAGTATTGGAAAAATACGTAGGTCATTCTGAATGTAATGCCTCCTATTTATTTCCATGGAAATTACAACAGATACAAAGAGCACAATAACTCTATTTGATAAAGAAAATTCTCAGCCACAACACACCATTTTTCAACATAGTCACCACCATTAGCTGTACATTTTCACCACCAATGAATAAGAGCCTGCATGCTGTGCTTGTAAAGATCTGCACCAATGGAGGTGCCCCACTGTCACTGTCACCAATGTCCACCTCTGATGCTATGGGCTGACATAGTAAAATAGGAGGCATTACTTTCAGAGCAAGCTTTGTGTATGAAGAAGCAGATCAGTAAATAAAAGGAGAATCACTTTTTTATGTATTACATTATTAATTTATGAGACTTTGTAATGATGAAATGTGTCTTAATAAGTATCTTTGCATTAGAAACATGTTCTATTCCTTAGTTCACGCTGGTTTATTTCTCCTTTTTTAGCTTTATTTCCATGAATGTTGATAGGTTAAAAAAATATTTGCATTGAATTTTAGTCCGCGTGATTATTAAAAATTCAGAATACTTTCAAGGATATTTTTAAGTGTTGAACTCTATCAACATTTCCTGTCAAGTTGCATTGACATTTGCTGCTATTGCTATTGCCAAACTGACTTTGGGTAGTCACATTACTAGATGTTGGTCTGACTACAGATCTCCTTTTGATTGTCATATTTTGCTTCTCATTTTGGCTGTTTATTTTGCTGCCTAATCTAGGATGGCTGCTCTAAAAGTAATGCTTCAGATTTTATTATGTTGGCCCATCCATTGGCATTTGTTGACACTTGCTGAATGTTTATGGTGATATATCACATATTGTAAGAACATAAATCAGATACTGTAGATTGCAACTATCACATTCTTGTAACTAAAACAGTTGTTTGGTTTCATGTCTAAAGTTACAGAAAGTTCTATAATTTGTTATCTTGTTTAGAATTTTGTCCACGGAGTTACTTGCTAACCACTCTAAGAATTCAATGCTAGTCATCTTCATTGAGTTACCATAATAAGGTCTGAACAGAAAGTCCTTATCTGCATCGCATAATGTGCATGTCTGTTCTGAATAAGAGAATCATTAGCTGTCACTGAATAAAAGAATTAAAATCCTAGTGAACAAAAACTACCTCAGAGAGATTATAGTAAAAGTTCAGCCATTTTGCCAGCCATTTTTTTGTCTTCTTGGAGTGCCAGCTAATACCTGGATCGCACTGTAAAGCTATATTACTTACAAAGAATAACAGCCCAAAGGGCGTGAAGAAAAGGCTTTTGAAACCTGGAAAGATCAAATGATCAGAATAAGAGCATGCAGTATTCAGTTCTCAGTGTAATTTATAGTTCTGTAAGGACTATCATTTTATAATTTATGGACAGAAAATGTGTGAGATACTCAAGTCATCCTTGTGCTTTTAATTTTGTTTTGTCCTCTTTAGTGAGAAAGGCCTTTACACAGCAGACTAAATGTGCAGCGTTCGTATTTTCCAGAAGGGCAGAATTTTTACTAACTTTTAAGAAGAGGGAGAAGGGAGATTCAGCCAGCCTCAGTGGCTGCCTCTGTGTACTGTTTTCCATAAGGACAGGTTAGCTCTCTGCATTCCTCGCCTTTTTCCTTTTGTTTGTCTATCTCAAGATAGGTGCCACAGAGCTTAAATTTATCATTTAAGGTCTTGTCCATTCCTCTTAGCATCAGGGTTGGATTTAACTCTGGTGTTACTTGTTCTTCCAATTTTTTTTTTCATTGTGTTTATTTTGTAACTTATGTCAAAATGCCTTGTTTATTGATTAAGAAGGAGATTTTTATTATTGAAGGATTTCTAAGAGTCTATAATGTATTATTTATCATTCAGGAGTACATTTGATGTTTTAATTACAAAAGATAGGATTATTACTTTTTTTAAATAGTAACGTTCATATTTCATTCTTATTTCCTCTCATTCTCTTTTCCCTTTATTCATGAGAAAAAGGAATGAAAAGGGATGGATAATCCTCCTCTTATGATTCATTCTTGTATTCGACAGGCATTGCTGAGGTGCAGAACCCTACATGTACTATCATCTAAAAAAATAAATGTAAGTGAATTGCTGTGTTTTGTTTTCAGGCCTTGATTTGTGGAGCAGGTATTCCTGAGGTATATCTCCACTGTGAAGGGAATATCTACACAGTGCTTCAGGCTTCCCTTCTCAGCATGAGCAGTGGGAGTTGCCTTCCTGTACTGCAAGCTGTGCAACAGTCTCCTCTCATTGTACTTCCTCACCCTTCAGCAGAATTTTTAATTAGTAGTTACTCTTTTCTTTCCTTCTTGACTTCATCATTTTCAGTAACAGATACAAGAAAAGGATGTGGGAAGGGGTGGCAGTGCACCAAGTCAGGGGGTGAAGGATGAAAGTGATGGCATTGGAATTGGCAGTGTTTATGTGCTGACCGTTGTTAGCATTTGGGTGACTTCTGAAGCCAAGATATGCGGTTGTATGTGGCTGGAAGATCTGAAAGCAGTTTCTAGTTTGGGAGTTCTCTGGTACTCACTTTCAGTTGTATTGCTGGATTCTGAGCTTTGTAGCTTTTTAGGATCCGGGCTTGACTATTAAATTTCTCACAGACTGGGCAAATACTTTTAGACACAAATTCTTAATTTCAGTTTTCTGAAATTTGCTCCATTTATGACATCTAGCTCGATATTCTTTTAAGCGAGTGATCAATAAACAGTATTTCCCTAAAATACTACCAAAAGAAACCTTGGAGTGGCAGACAAGTTGTAAAAGAATGTATACTTCTGGAATCTTCACAGATGGATTCCTGACTATGAGACTGTGCCAGTGTGTAAACATGTTCTGTAGTTGGGAAGCAAGCAAGTGTAGATCTGTGGTTTCCCCCTCCTTCATTTATGAGGAAGGGAAGGTTACACTAAGGAGCCTTGCAAGGCTTAACACCTATTGCTGACGCCAGAGTTCCCCCTGCAATGTTTCTGCATGCTTAACTGTTACTGAGAGCTGGAGTGACTTAATCCTTTTTCTAGAACAATTTGCAGGACAGTAGAAGAAACTTAAAGTATTTCCCTCTTAGGACTGGAGGAGGAAAGAGGATGGTGTGGTGGAAGTTCTGCATATGCTGTCTTAGCTGAACGCTTCATTTTTCTAACCTCTTAACATCCTAGACAGGCTGCTACTAGAGTCAGCGTTCACAGAAACGAGTTCTTCCCTATATAAAAGGCAACGTGGGCAAGCATATCAACAAATGTGTTAAAGTAAGCAGCATCTTGGGATAGACAGCAAACTTGAAATGTGTCTGTGTGATGGGGGGGGGGGTTGCTGTAGGAATTTTAGAAGTGAAGGTCATCTTGAGGAAAATTTAAGTTGGTATATTAAACTGGAAATCACCATTTTCTCATCCATGTATGTTAGCAATGTTTAAGTAGAATGAAACTTTCTGCACATCCAGGAAATACAGCATATTTTTATGCTAGAGGTACAACATCTCATTAAGCATAAGATCTTAGTTAAGTGAATAAAATATAAAGTGAATAAAATATCTCTCTATGACAGCAACACAGCCACATTTTAAACTCTACTCCATAATAACTGCTTAATTTATCTTTTTGTTTTTCCTTTCTTACCAAATCCAACTACTGCAGCTGGATTGCGGATATGTTGGAGCCATATATCTAGAATTTTCACAAAGATGGAAGAAAGTAGCACATTTCTTGACTCTGAATGCAGCTCTAGCACCGGTAATTCCAGTGCTGTATGCAAGGCTGGGGAAGCTTCATCAAAAGTAGTTGCACCTGCTGTTCAGCAAGTAACTTGGAGGCAAGTTGAGGACCTATGGTGATAATTTGTACCTAGTATTGATGTTTAAGAAACCTTAATTTATATATTTGGCTGATAGGTAAAGGAAGGCAGCAGCTTTTTGTGGAAAATTGCTGTTTCAGTCAACTATATGCAGGAGATTGTGCAAGTCTGTGACCTTGAAACTGGGGGAATGACTGAATTTACTGAGTCTAGAAAACTAGCAGATAGGTTCTGGAGGCAAAGCTTAGACAAAGATATGGGTAACTGAAGACCAGGACCTCCATGGCAACAATCTTTGAAATATTTTTACTGCTGTATGCAAGGCCATGCAGAAAGAACATGATTAAGAGGGAGCAGAAGGAACCAGTAACAACAATGGCATATTCATTCTAACAGAAATGGAACCAGGTGTGTGATAATTTAAAAAGGCTAGAGCATTTTTAACGAGATTGAGAGAAAGCTGAAAAATGCAAAGGAGCACATTTTTTGGGATCATATGAAAAGTCATAAAAACCACATATGCCCAGCTATAGAATAAAAAAGAATCTGGCAGTATGAAATGATGTAGAGGAATAAGAAATAAAGGAAAATTACACATGTTTCTATAGCTTCAAAATAAGATAGAAAATTTAAAGTGCTTTACTTTAAGGAAGCTAAGAAACTAAATGAAGTTTAATAGTCATACTAAAAATATAACTGAAAGAAAAAAGTCAGTCAGTAGCACTAAGATAAAAGCATATGGGAAATACAGAATGGGACATACAGATGATATCATGTGTTCATAGAAGCTTACTGTAATGCAAATTGATAACGCGATTATGTCAATTAGGTTGACTCCTCATGAACTGAAATGTGCAATCTAAACAGAATAATGGTGGTATTTTAATAGTATGAATATGATCTTCATATTGTGTTATTGTTGAATATGTGAATATGATTATTAATATTAATTAACATTATGAAACAAAATGATAATATGAAAGACTACATTGTAAGTGACCGTAGCAGGATTTGCTGTAGTAGATCAGAAGCAAAATGAGAAAAAACAATTTTTTTCTTTTTACTTCTATGGTATAAATGTCATAATTAGGTCCAATAATCATACTACAGTTTTCAATCCCATCAATGACTGTTTTCAGGAGCAATTTCTCAAGAAGCAGAGTCATTTCCTGACTTAATTCTGCACAGAGTTTCTTTCATGTTGCTGTCAAGGGTTGTATTGTAACAGTGGCGATATCGATGTTAGGGCAAATATCTTTGATGCAGCAGTCAGAGCCAAAGAATCTTAACCATTGTTCTTAACTTTAAAAAGGAACATTACATGAAGAGGAAGCAATCTGTTAAAGGGAAGCAAAAATTGCATGGTGACTATTTCAAAATATTGTATTGGATGCTCATGGTAAGTACGTGCTGAAAAGATGTTTGGATGGACCAAGAAGGTAAACCAGCATAGCTGAAAATAAAGACGAGGAAAGTTACTAACAGTAGTAACACGTTAGTTGTATCAAATGGGGAAAACAAAGAGCAGAAGTCCATTATGTCAAATATAAAAACACTGTAGAGGAGTCCTAACACTATTTTAGAATAGTAGAAATACCGTCCTAACAGTTTTTTTGAACTTGAAAAGAAAAAAAATCTTTTTTTAAATTTTAATTTTAAATTACATCTGTCTAGTATTTTTCCTTCTTCTGATTCTGAAGTAAGTATCAATGATTTTTTTTCTGATTTAAATTGGGAGAGTATGTTAAAGGAGGAAAAATAAATGGAAAAACTGAAAACATTTTAAAAATATTTTTACTGTAAATGAGATTGAAAAGTACAGATATTAGAGAAATAATAATTTTTGATATAGTCCTTCATCCTATGCTGTCAGTGACTACCTTTCAGCTATTACTGTAGTTCTTAAAATGTACAAAGCCGTTAATTATATAAATTTTCACTGCAGAGTATGCAAACAGTTAAGCAGGCCACATGAATCTGTCTGCCCATTTCCACAAATTACACTGTGGGGATCCAGCTCTTTATAGCTGATGACACTTGTTTACACTTCAAACTGAAATACACTATTTAATACTATACAATCATAACAAAGCAAAGCTGGGCAGGATTAAATATATGATGTTGGAATGAGAGAGGTTTGAAAGGCGTTAGAAACGTTTCACCTAGTCCTGAGAGTTTCAGTTCTCTCTGCCTGTCTGAATTTGGCTTGAAGGCTTTTCCGTATGGGTTCCAAAGGTTCCTGATCTCTCCTGTTGTTTCTTTCAACAACAGTTTTTTTCCTCTGGCAGGAAGATGCTACAGCAGCAGTTATTTTCTATTGCTCAATCAGTGAACTGCTTCTGTCCCCCCCAAAGGCAGAAGCGTGCCTTTTACTGCATGCCTGAGTGCCACCAAATTGTGAAATCAGAGTCTTAATGTACTTCTGATGTTCATACTATATAATAACACACATCTAGCCTGATACATTATATAAAAATATTAATGAAGATAATGTTCCATGAAGGTACTATATGGAGACTGTAAAAGTAGTTCTCACTTGCCTGAGTTGACATGTTTTCTTTCACTTTACAGTTTGTTTATAATGACAAAGAATTTAGGGAAGGTCAAAATGATCCAAGTGGTCTTTGTACTGACCTGTTTTAGGTTAGCACTGTCACCTCTTTCAACTACGCACATACTCTGAATTTTCTTGCATATGCTTCATGTAAAAAGAGTAGAGCAGAAGCACCAATGAGTGAGGTTCTGTTTCAAAAGAATGTATATGTAGTATGAGCACCAGTGGTGCCAAGTTCTTCACGAGACCTCACCAGTTCTTCTTAGCTCTGACTTGAAAAGGTGTCTTGAGTGCTAAGCTTTTCATCATTTTGCTGAAAGTCCTAGTATAGTTAGAAACAATCCAAAGAAAGAAAATGTTAATAATTGTATAATTATCAATGAAATTATAGTTGTTTATTGTATTAGTCAGCTGAAGTAGTTTTATATTTTAAATTTTGCTTTCCAATTGTTTATTATTATTGATTACTTTATGACAAAATGACAAAGTACTGTAGTAATACAGATCTGAACTGTGCATTAAGGAGAATTTTATGTTCACGGAAAAAACAGTTTTTTATGAACAAAATCCATGAAAAAACATTTTTACAATTTTTTTTTTTCAATTTAAATTAAAAAAATACACTGGGATTTCTTATTTTAATTGAAATAGTATTTTGTCTTCAGTAATCACTGCAGATAAATAATTCCTAAAAATAATGTGATTAACTCATGCTTGCTTTCCCAAGCAGGCTTACTGATAAGTTTGCAAATCCAGAACAATGTCTTAATTGAATATTCCAGAGCTATCAGAGTAGCTTTTTGAACTTGAGGCCCAAACTAACCTAAAACCCATGGTAACATTAGTGATGGACAGTCTTTCAATATCTAGATATTAATATTAAAAAATTCCTGGGCTTCTGAATCATGGAACTCACAGAGGCCATTCTTCAAATCTTGCTTGAAAAAGAATGGAATAGGTCCAGGGAAATGTTCTCTCATGACTGCGTGTTCCAGAGGGCAACTTTAATAGCATGATGTAAGGAATATGCAGCTATTTCATCAGAAGCTTATTTGTGTGTTCCCACGTGCATGAATTTTGTGTGCTACATGCAACATTTTCAAATAGCCTCCTAAGACATGAGTGAAATAGTACATGATCAAAGTATCAATGGTGTGCAGGTTGTTCATATTTTATATATATCATTTAAAATCTATGACAAATCTTTTGGCAACTAATTACCAGTCAGTATCTGTTTTAAATCAGTGAGTGGATAAGAAGTAATCGGATAAAAATGGATCTCAGTAAAACAGATGATTATTGGAAAATACTTTCAAATTGCAAGCTGCTACTAGAGAGCTAGATCCCGTGAATTATGGCTGCTTATACAAAAATCTCTAAGCAATACATGAGTAATTTACTTTAATCCTATCTAACTTCTAATTTGATGGGCTCTTGTGTAGAAACACCAAGAAACTCCACTTCCACTTAAATAGAAGACTGATTTATTATTGTGCTAATGCTGACATGATCCAAATAATTCATACTTTCATGGCCCATTTGAATTATGTCAGAATTTTCATTTTGAAAATGTATCACCATTTTATCAGCAATTTAGGTTGCCAAGACCATTCTTATCCTGTAGTTCATCACAGTGTGCTGTCTCCTTGTTAAAGACTATAAAGATAACAGTTACCAAATGTCATTGTTCGTTTTTTAAACTACTTTGTTCTCCAAATGACTTGTGCACACCCAAGTCTCTAAGTAACCACTTCCTCCTCTGTGTCTGCCTAGTGTACTCCTACACAATCACTGTTCAGTTTCATGGTTATTCATTTTAAAAAATCATATTCTTCATCATAGTACTGAATAGCTATTGTTTTCCTTCTAAGAATCTTGAATTCTGTCAGACTTCATCAGACAGCTATGAGATCTCCCTGTGTAAGGCTTTTCCTTTCAGCTCAGCTTCCTAGAACAGCCCCAAGCTATAAGCTCCAGACAAGTCTAAGATTATTCTATGTGATTTCATCTCTTGAACTATGAACTGTATTATCCATCACAAAACCCAAATTTGATGAATATTCCAGAAAAAAAGTCCAACAGTATAAATTCTTATAGGATTTCACCTTTAATTGCTTGGTACTGGGCCACTAATTCTCTTAGAAATCATGAAACATTGTATTAAGTAGAAAAGTTGTATCTTTTTCAAAGCAGGCAGTTGTCTAGGCCAGCATTATCCATTTGCTAGGACCAAAGCAATTTTCGGCAGTGCTAATGCTCAGGAACAATAGAACCATTTTCTGTCAAGAAAAAATAATTTGTGCACAGACCAAAACTGCACTGGGAGAAGTCCCCTGTGGAATTTCTGAAGGGCTGAAAGCAATCACAAAACTCATAGTTTCTTGGTGAAATGCATAATGGATTTTAACCTTGCCTCATTAAACAGCAGTACATAATAGATTATGTATAAAACCCTTCACTCACACAATACAGATTTTATGACAGTGAAAATGGAATAGAGGAAAACAGGAATCGAAAGAGTCCTATCTTCTTGTTAAATTACGTGCTTTTGGAAATCATTCCTGTTGGAATTAATTTGACCAAATACTTATGTCTAAAGTGTGTAGGTGTGCACATATGAACAAGTCATCCCAGGCTCTTTTTATTTCTCTTTTTATGCAGATAAGTTAACCACATTTCAGATGCAGTTCATTGGGTGTCTAAAATACACATCTAAAATAATTCAGATAAATAATTTCCAGCAGGGGTGGGTTTATCTCATTGACCATAAAAGGTGTCCAAGCTGTCTGGCTGAGATGTTGGAAGCTAAATTGTTGGTGAGATGAATCCCAACCTCAGAGACCACTGTGGTGAGACTGATGTAAGAACGTGAAGATCTGAGAATTCATTTACTCTTCATCAAATTATGTTTCCACTGAGAAATGTAACTTGGGGATGTAGGGAACATCAACAAAAGGAACAGGAAAAGCTTAGGTTCCTCTCTTAAAGACTTGTTATTGAAAGCTCAGCTAACTTCATAAGATTGTGCAGTTTCTGGAGGAATATCTGTTTTCCTACAGCCCTATTGAAATAACCCTTTAAATATTCTTAGAATTGGATTTCTTCTCAAAAAAACAAGCAGTCTGTCTTGTGAAGGGAGCTTCTGTTACTACCGATATTTCTGTAGCTGTCCTCCGTCTTGTTTCTTGTTATACTGACATTTGCCATGTACGTGTGCTGAAGGAAACAATAGGAAACTCTGATGATCCTCTACGTTAGGATATTAGAAAGTTGTATGATACTATATCTGAGCAAAAACTGTGCAGATTATTTCTCCAAATATATCTGTTTGTGTCAGCAGATACCAGTTAGTGCATCCTATACTGTAAATTACAGTTTTCAGGAGAGATCTGCATGAATGTCAGGGGAAAAAAGGTTTTTCTAAGTATTTTATGAAGTCCATCATATGTATAAATGTCCCAGTTTGTCTTACTTGGCAGAGAATGGTAAATTAGGCTTTAAATAGAAAGTTACCTCTGTATTAGTGACTTTATTTCTTATGCAGTGATTAGTGGGACAGCAGCAAAAAAAAAAAGTAGCTTGTATATAAACAGCATCCTATAATCAGTGCTATGTGCTTGAATAATGCACAGAACAGAAAAATATGATCTGGTAGTTTTAAGCAAATACAGTTCACATGGTGAATATTAAGTACCATCATGTAAATCTACAGTATTTTACAGTAGTGTTATTTCAGTTATTTCAAGTTATTTCAGAATCTGTGATTCTCCACTAATAAATCATTGTACCATTTTCAAAATTTTCCACAGAAGAAGATGTTTGTCTCTACAATATCATGAGCAATTGGGACAGATAGCAGCGACAAATGAATAAGAATATTATACCATAAGTGCTTTAGGAAGATTACATTATGAACTGCCGATCATCAAGTCTCATTTTTATTATGAATAGATAATGAATTATAAATCGGAAAGATTTTTGAATGTAAATGCAGAAATAAGATGAATACTGGATGTGTACAAATAGTGCATAAGCTTCTGTTTAATTGTAAAGTTATGCTTTCTGGCCTGTAGCTTGATAGGAAGCTATAGAAACAAAAGATGATGTATTTGTGAAGATGAGGGTCAGTACTGAGAGCCACAAGCTTGTCACAGACACTGGATTGCTGTGCAGGAGACTAGAGAGGAGCCTCCTTAATGACTTAGAGTAATTCAGCAGCAGGGCAAGGATGTAATTTAATCACATTTTGAAAATTGTGTGTGCAGAGCACAGTGATCTAATTCCCAGGAGTAAGATCAGAATTGAGAGGAGAACCTTGTGTGGAACTGTCTGAAGGCACTCTCATCCGGGAACATTATACTGTCGAAGAGTTGACTGCTTTTCGGGTGTACAATACCTGTGGATATACCTAGCTCATAGGAAGTACTTGAACTTAAAATACCTATTTTCTTTTCAACATCCATCATTCTTTGTTGTGTGGTTGTTTTTTTTTTTTTGGTTGTTGTTGTTTTATAGCAGTGGAAATGAGACAGATGTTACCCACTGCTGTTCTTGATAAGCAGCTTCAGTTGCTGAGATTTTATTCCTGTGTCTGAAATGTAAGTTTTAATGAATGTTTTGAATTCTTGATGATCACTGTGCTGTAAAGGTGGAAATTAGTGAATATCCTCATAAGGAAGTGCAGTCTGGTAAGATTTCTATAAATTCAATAAATGCTTCTTTAAAACCTGTGATATATAATGGAGAAAGTTGTATAAATACAGTAAGTAATATTTTTACTGCTAAAATATCTTTATGAATATCTGATAAATTAAGAACTTATTATTTCCTGTACATAAACAAAATGGTTCTTGATAATTTATATATAGATTGTGAATTCTGTCTTTCCAGTTTTACACAGCTAAGTTTTGCAACACAAAGAATGTTGGTACTGAATAGAGAATGTAGAGGAATGTAGAAGTGTTTTTAAACCTGTGCATGCAAGGCACCTTTACCAAGTCTATCAGTATTTTTGCAGTGCAATAATTTTGTTCTATGAGCTGCAGATATGATCCTATTAAAAATTTTGTGCAGGAAGAATCACAATGTTAGGAGAAACTGGAGGAAATTGTTAACATTCTATGTAGGATAAAATCAGTTTCAGCCTCCTGAAAATATTAATTGATACTGTTCATATTCTGAAGCATTGCGTTGACTGTACCAAAAAGTTCTACATTTAATTTGAATGAGATACAATGAAAATACTTTCCAGCTAAAACTTCATAAGAGTTTCTAGTAATTTGCTCCATCAATTAAATCTTTAGATTTTCCTTGTTATTCCTTGTTTTTTAAATACATATACTTAATTTAACTCAAATAACTAAGCAGTCTTTTTTTTTCTTTACATAGCAGATGGTACGTGAACAATACACTACAACAACACCAGGCACTAGCCTAGAGAGGCCAAAGAATGAATATGTCTACAAAATTGGAATTTATGGCTGGAGAAAGCGTTGCCTCTACCTGTTCGTTCTTCTCCTGCTAATCATCCTAGTTGTGAATTTTTCTTTGACAATTTGGATTCTTAAAGTGATGTGGTTTTCTCCAGTAAGTGTCCTTTTTAATTTTCCATTCTTTTCATATTCTCTTCTTTTTCCTGCCTCACAACTTCCCTCATTTCACATGTACATCAGCTTCTCTGTATGCAATAGATGGTTCTTTGTTCTTCCTTCTCAATTGTAATTTGTACTTTGATTGACATATACATATATATACATATTTATGTTTTATCTTTGAACATATTGATCTGTAATTTCTGTATTAGTAATAATCCTTTAAAATATTGAGGTTGTTGGTAACTTCTGTTGAAGTGGATTCTAACTACTGTGAAGAAGAATGTGTTTTACTGTTGTCTCAGTCTTTGTTTAGTTTATATTTTATAAACACGTGCTGTAATTTTTCTCTCATACATACACTGGAATTTGCTAGTGTTAAAAGATTGCTCACTGTTGCAGTTTTTTTCTTATCTTCCTTCTCCTGTTTATCACTATCTATAATTTAACAATTTATTTGACCAATTAACTAAAGCTCAGAGGTAATTATTACTACTTCATGCCTGAGGCTAAGCAGCTGTATTATTCAGGAATAAATGTAATAATTTTCCACTGTCATGTTTTAATATTTATAATGTAATTTTGCATGTAGTAGATTAAAGGGTAACTTACAGAAGTCTGCAAGATATAGCTTTAGTCAGAATGCAATAAAATGCATCAGTGAATATTGAAGCTAAGCTAATTTGTCCCTAACATGCAGTTGTGATGCACAGATGATATGAATAGACTTGTTACAAGAAAAACAATAATAGTAAATCCTTACAGCTCTGCCTCACCATTGAAGAAAGAGTGTTATGCTGAAATTCCCATTATCTATCATTATTACGCCTCTGTCACTAAATGAAGGGCATTTTATCTTCATAGAAGCATTTCTATACTCTACATTCTCTTGCTATAAAGAAAGTAGGTTAATATTAAGTGCTACTTACTAATACATTACTGCTGCTTGAATTCCCTTCTAGTTTCTTCCCCCACATAAATTCTTTTCAGCACTATTACTGCCATACAGATTAAAGTGCAGAACATTTTAGATCACATATAATTTTTCTGTTAGGCTGTTCACATGGAAGATGAGCACTTAGTGACTGCACATCATGAATCACAGAGAACATGAATAATTGTTGAAATAGTTTTCTGTGAGGCTGAGATTTATATTTTTAAGCAGTTTTTTAAATTTATTTTCTGTTGGTTTGATTTCTTTGTATGAAACTGGATATTTCTTCTCTAGCATCAGTCAGGAATAACAGAATAGCATGAGAAATTCCACTTTCAGGAACCTCTATTTCCTACTAGTTATCTGTGAAGAAGGCACCAAATGTGTCAGCAGCTGAATGTCCTCATGCCATGGCAATACAGTTTTTCCCAATTCTCTGTCAAAGAGTCTGTATTCCTGGCATGTATCCGGTGAAATAGTGACTTAACTGCACTGCTGTGCTTTGCCTGGGATAATTCTAGGGAAGTATCAAACTTAGCTCTAGAACAAGAGTAATAATTGTACAAAGCACAAGCGTATGTCACAATCCTTGGCAAAAGTATGTGTGATGCCATTAAGAACTGGGAAATTGTTTTAATAGAGTTTAGCTGTCAAGACAAGAAGTAACTCAGGAGATAGCAGAAATAACAACTGGAGAAGTTCTGGTAGCCTTTAAGAAAAGTCTAAATCCACTTCCTATGTCTGTTGATAAAAATATAACAGAACTACAAACAGAGTTTCAACAGGCTCTGGAAGACATTTGATCCATGGACAAATCTCCTGACTCCACAGAAATGTACAGTGTACAATGTACTGTACAAAATGCACAGTGTGATAAATAATTTAGCTAACAAGCTAAGCTAACAAAGGACAACATAAATCAGACAGACATGCTGCAAGATTAATAGACCTTAATCTTCCTGTAGAAATTTGGAGCAATGATGAAATACTGAGACTTTTCTCAGCTCCATTGTTTGAGAGGCCTTCAGAGTTAAATAAGCATGACTGAACTGAATTTCATTCCATTTCATGAAATCTGGGCTGAAAGGGAGCACCTGAAGATAAAATGTATTTCTTTTCTCGTAGTGCCCCATTTACATGGTGTGTGAGCACCTCCACGTTGTGTAGATTGATTTGCAGGTATCAGATATGGCTCATTCACTTTTTTTATTTTCTCTTCTGGAGTTTGGATAGACAAGGTCTCAAGTTATTTAGGAGAATGAAGGAAGAAAAGTATGGATTCCTCTGTTTTGGGGAAGGCAGGATTAAATAATTATGCCTGAGTTTGATGGAGGAGGTGAAATAGAACAGCGTAGAAAATGGTTCTGCATGAAAGTTAGAAGGCTTCAAAAAAATTGAGTTTGTTGTTGTTTTGGGGATTTTTGCCCCCTGGATATAATATATCAAAACTGTGCAGGAAATGAAAATGCCAGATTCCACTTTTTTATGTATCAGGGTTTTCTGAAATGCTAGTCCTCGAAGTTTAGAGATTAAGAGATGAAGATTTTAGAGCTTAGAGATTAAGAGTCCTAAGGAATTTGGAGCTCCAACAGGACCAGGATGTTAGAAGTCCTGTGAGCAATTCTGAATGGTCTGATAGTTCTGTAAAGGGGGAATTTTGACAACCTTCACAAGAGCTGGAGACCAGGGGAAGTGATTATCCACCTTTGCTTAGCACTTATTAGAGCCCTCATATAATCCAGCCTCCAGCTTTGAGACACCCCCCCCTCGCCCCACTAGAAGAATAGTATTGACAAATGGTGTTATCATTTTTGTTTTTTTAGAAGTTTTGAATCTCTGATGTTGCCAAGAGAGAATATCTTTATTTGTTTTAAATTCATATTATACTAGTGATTTCTTGTGAAGATCTCATGAGGAATTTTTCTAGTGCTTCTGAGGAACAGAAAAGAAATGCTTCACATGAAAATATTTGTTTCCTCTTTTACTTTGTTGTTTTTAATTGATAAAAAATGACGGTGTTGTTTTAAAATGATTCACTGACTTTCAGCTTGTAACATGTTAATTTAACTAAATGCTGTCTCATGAGATTAAAGTTCATCCTTCTAGACGCTATCAGTTCATAAATTACTTAACTAGAAAAATACTGAATATATTCAGTGTAAAAGTATTCTATACTCTCATTGTTCTTTTCCTTACTGTGGTATAGCCTATAGGATTGAGCATCTTTCAGTTTTTCTAATTAAGGCTTTTAATTTATATGGAATAATTGAATTTTTATTGGGCTAGAGATAACACACAGTTTAACTATCAGGTGATTGTGGTTCTCACCTTGGAGACAGAGGCTTGTGTTGTAGCTTCTGCTCCAATTAATATTTTATGAATTCATATGAAGAAGAACAAACTAGAAAAAGAGATTAAAACATTCACAACATTAAATGCCTATAAACTTTTAGTTAGAGTATATAGATCTCTGGAAGAAGATATGAGAACAGATTTTCCCAGGGAACGAAGGAATTACAATCTGGGAGTGTAACATCCTAGTTAAGTCCTGCAACCACTTGTTCTTATGTAAACAGACATCATTACCCCTTCACATTGCCACTCTTCATCCCTGTAGACTTTACTCATATGATGATCGTGTTCAGCGATGGCAGATAAAACTGCAAGAATATTAATGTCTAGATCTGTTGTACAAATGAGCAGAACTTTTGAGGATTTGGACTTTCGGATTTTGATTCTCGAATTATTTAAATATCTAAATGTCTCCTGTAATAATTGCCCAACATGACTGTTCTATGTCGACAACTCTAGAAGGCTGCACAACTGGGAAACAACTCGTAAAAGTTGGACAGTGCTGGGCTAATCTGACTAACAATGTTTTATACAATGCTTGCAGCATCAGAAAGCTTTATAGAGATTAGCTGCTTAGCAGGAGGCATTAACAAGAACTGTTTGACTTCTTAGTTTGTTATGTAACTGATATGATTTAACAACTATAATCTTTTGCTTGCATTGCTGCAGACTAGTGATTTCTGAGGTGAGGGTTTTTTTCTTTTCACATTTTGTTCTTCCATTATCTTTATATTCCTTAGATAAAACAGGGCTCATGAGACTGACTTCATGTTTTCTCTTTAATGTAATCATCTTCAGCTGCCCTGCACTGCTGTCACATACAGAATTGGTATTCAGGTCCTCAGAGCTTCATCCTCAATTGTAATCCATTTTTTTCTATGCTATAATTAATGAAGGCTTGGACCAAAACTTTCAGGTCACTATTGAATTTCATAGATTGTTATCATGGTGCTCTCAAACTCAGGTGTGAAAAATACACCTAAACAGATGATTACCATTCCTGATGCCATAGGACATCTTTTTCAGAATCCCCACATGAATTCAATTACAATATCAGGCAGACAGGTCTTTAGAGCTTTAGCTGCATTGTCAGTTAAACATGACCTGAATCTCATGTTCTGCTGCCATCCATGTTAAACCTTACCTGAGTGTGAGTCACTAATGAGGGGAAAGCCCAAATACTAAGCCTTAGAACAATCTGTGGATCACCTTGTGACAGGAACGAATGTAGTGTATGGAGGCCAAGCACTCAACGTGCAAGTCCATCAAGACATATTCTAACTGTAATTTTTCCTAAGGACAGGACAAATTTTAGCCTGCTCTTGTGTCTGCACTTCTCCTGAATATACAGACATAGGCGATGGGAATTAGGAAGGTCTCTGTACTTTCTGGCTGGAGTGGTCTTACAGTTTCTCTTTTGTACACATTTCTGGAACTGAAATAAACTGATGTACTGTAGCAATTGTCCTAACAAATACAGTGCTTTCCAAATATCATTCACAGGTATTTTCTTCATATGTGTCACTTGTAATTAATGACTTCTCTACCCATATATCTGTGCCCAAAACTTTTATCCTAGATATACCACTTTGCTAGTCTTTTTGGGTTCTCATGTGCAATTCATAATCAACACAGACAAAGTATTACATTTGATTTTTTAATTATTTTGTGAAGTTTTCCATAAGGTAATGTCAATTTATTTACATTGGATTGTATGAAAAAGTATTGAAGAGGTAATTTCATATTATATAATCTTACTAAGCGATAACTGTATAATACATTAGTTGGCAGATAGTGATACAGATCTAGACTATTACATGTATTTTGAAAGACATTAACTTATTATATAATCAAGTCATTATTTAAACCACTATTTAAGCACTTGATAAGTTCAGGCACTAAAGAAGGAGAGGATTACTAAAGAAAATATAAAAAATATGAAACTAGGATTGTGATGAATGAAGAAAGGAAATTTTTAACTGAAAATCAAATAACACTTCCTGACAGCGTGACTTACTAGACTGTGCAATAGCATGCCTTATTAAATTGTGGGTGACCAATCATTTGGAGCATTTAAAACCAGACTAGACAGCAATAAAAATGTACAATAAAGAGCACTCTTCCACAGCAAGAGTTTTTCACTGCAAAGTCGTACACTAATGAACCTGTACAGCCTTCCCACGCATTTCATCATTAAAAGTGTATGCTCCGTTGAATTAGTTGCCATTTTGAAGATGCTACATTTTAATAGTCAAGTAAAATAAAAAGAACTTAATTTTTCACAAGTCCTCATCCTAATTTTTACTGAAAACTTCTCATATCAGAACACCGATATTCCATATTTTTCACTCTTAACAATCCTGAAGAGTTCTATTTTGCCTTTTTTCAGTTAAGTTAAATATAATTTGCCTCCAACCGGGCCACAGTCATTATCACTATCTCTATCAAATAGTGAATATCTAAATATTTTATGCAAAGAGTAATAGCTGAAAAAATAAAAATGAGGTACCTACTGCAGAAAATCAGTTATCCAAGAAAGCAGAACTTCTCAGTAGTATGATATCTACTTTTGATTAATCTGAGTTATATTGTGAATCAAATCATGTGGTTTACAGTTGTTCAAATAATTGATAATATTGAAAAGATTTTTTAGGTATCTGAATATAGTGAGATTGCGCTGTACATGCAAATTTAGGAGCTCTGAACAGGTGATATCGTGAGGGCTTGATTTCAACTACTGATGCTACTTTTACAATGACAGGACAAGGGGTAATGGTTATAAACTGGAAGAGGGTAGATTTAGACTAGATATAAGGAAGAAATTCTTCACTGTGAGGGTGGTGAGACACTGGAACAGGTTGTCCAGAGAAGTTGTGGATGCCCCCTCCCTGGAAGTATTCAAGGCCAGGCTGGATGGGGCTTTGGGCAGCCTGGTCTAGTGGGAGGTGTCCTTGCCCATGGCAGGGGGGTTGGAACAAGATGATCTCTAAGGTCCCTTCCAACCTGAACCATTCTATGATTCTATGATTTTACTGATTTTAAGCTATATGGGGAATTTTAAATGAAACTTTGACAAACCAGCTGTAAAAGGAATAACAGGGGTCCTGATCGCTTGGCCTGACATACCTTCTTTCCTGTCTGGACACAATTAGTAACTTTGTAACATGCAACCTGGTGTTTTCCTGTGTTGTTTTTTTTTCTTACATGGATCTTTGCTGCCAGAAATAAGGAGAGGTGTTCTGAGGTAGGACGTAGCAATGATGAATTATAAGCCAGATGGCATTTACAACTCATGGAGCTCACAAGTGACATGATAAAGGTCTCTGTCCGTGAAACTTCATCTGTTTTTTTTTCTAGTTCTGTCAGCTGACTTCATACAAGAGGTTAACCCTTCTTAAAGGCTTTATGCATCTTTAGGTCATCATATACTCAACAGCACTGTCACAGAGAGTCACATACTCAGTGAAAATTTACGGTAACATTTCTTAGAATAATCTGAGCTGACACAGGATGGTTGAGGTGGAGGACACTGATGAAAACAAATTGCACTTCAAAATGTTGGATCAGGGACTTCCAGGGAACTTCCACTGGGACAAGGCCAGTGAAACACTGCAGCATGTGTCTGCTCTCAGTGCACCATCCAAAGTGTCAAGCCCAACCTACTGAAATAACTGTGAGGTGGAGAAATTGAACAACTTCCTATAAATTTCTATTTTTGTTCTCCACATAGAAATAATTTCATGCATGAAATCTCACCATCTGATGAGAAACATACAGTTTCTCAGTTGCTGCTTTTCAGTGTGGGGCTCAGGACTTGTCTGTTCTGAGTCCAACACCGAGCTTACCGAGCTCCAGTAGAAATCGGTGAGACAGAAAAGTAATCACTGTTCTCAATTGATGGCTCCCTATCTATGTTTGCTTACGTTATTGATGGCTCCCAATGTTTGTTTGTCTTGTTTGTATGTCATGTTCCTCTTTATGTATTGTCTGTCTGTCTTGTTCTTGCAGCTAATACTTCCTGTGCATTTCTGCTGTGTCTAGCACAAGGGGGGCTTCCATCCAGACTGGGACCTGTGTACACCAAAAGATTGGAAAAGGACAATAAATACTATGTAACACTCAGTTTCCCATTAAAAGCATGCAATCTTTGAAAAGTTTAATCCAAAATTAGAAGTCCATTTAACTAACTGTAGAGGTCTGGCTGCAGGACAATTTCAGGAGTGTTAATATTGAGTTATACTTTTGGAGTTCCATTGTTTTATTGATTCTCTCTCTTACCCCCACGGAAACTGTGTTACATACAATTTTTTTTATAGAGGACCAGTATGTAGAAAACCAAGTCAGAACCAAGTGTATCGTTCTTCAGAATCAAACAATAGCCTATGGCTAAATTGTACTTTTTTTTCTTGGTATGAAGTAAAACGAAGACCAGTGATGTCTGTGATACCTTTAAATGTCTTTGAAGATGTTTAGATTGTAATAAAGGTTTTACTAGTAGCCTTACTACTGTTTTTATAAATCCTCAAATCTGCAAACTCTAGAAGTACACGACCGCTCCTACAATTTGTTCCATTTCTGTTTTCTTGTTGTTTATTCATTCACTTTAAGAAGTCTACCTGTCATGTCTACAGAAATAAATGGAAAACCTTTATTTTCTTGGTTCTTCAAAGTTTCATTCCTGGGGCCATGTCAGATCTTCACACCTTGTACTTCATTAATGAATTAATATTTACATTACCTGTTTTGTCCGCTCATTTTTAACTCTGATTAGTTATCCTTCTTCACTTTTAGTACAGATGTGTATATTCTGTGTAGATCTTATAATGATCTCATACGTTTGAAAAAACTTATTTCTTTTATAGATTTTGAAATTTCTTCCAGTAAAATACCTTGTCTGTGCTTCGGTGTCTGCTCAGACAAAATGATTATGAGAATTCATATTTCTCTACCCTTAAATAGCCTAATATGTACCTGCTTACTAAACTTTTCTAAATACTTATTATTTCTTTATAAATAAATGCACTTGTGGGGAAAATGTAGTTCAATAAATTATAAATATAGTTTAAGTAATAAAGAATTGACATGTAATCAAACTCCTCATTAACTGCGCTGAGAAATACGTGAATTGTACTAAAGCTTTCCCTTGACTTCTTCTGTTGAAACATTGGCTTCAAAAGTGCAAAAAAGGTGTGTTTTGTTTTCAAAATTTTATTAATTCATCTTTAACCAAAATTGAAAAAAAAAAAATGTGTATCTTTGAAAATGTATGATCAGGTCATAGCTACAGAGTAGGGCAAGAATTGTAACTACTTGTCAAAAATTCTAGATATAACCAAAAAAGAATTGCAAAAAGCTCTCATCCTTTCCTACTTTATACTTCATTTCTTTGTCATTCCTATTATTTATTAGGCATATTGTATAATTAATGTATACAAATACATACTAAGCTATCATTTTATTAATGCATAGCACACAGCTGTATTTATGCTGCTAGGATAAAGGAGATCTTATTGTCAGTTCCAGACTAGGGTTTGCTACGATGCACTTTGCATAAAAATTTTCTTATCAATACTGTCATTAGAGAACCATCATAGGAGGTTATTATATTTTTATGTAGAAAAATCTCTATGGGTTATGTTGTTATTAGAGATTATCTATTTTTAATTGCAGTCATTGCCATTTAATATGATTATATAATTTTAAAATAAATTTTCATGATAGCTGCAAGACAAAACGTGAGATAAAATATTTAATTCATTCATTTCACACAGGCTTGCTTCAACAGTGCTTCATGAGAGATGTAACATCCCTTTTTCTCATCTCAAATTTTTGTCATCTTGACTATTTAGACAGCAAATTCTGTCAGGCTGGAGATGTCTGACACTGTGTACTTCCACAAGGTGCTGAGACCATTAGATGAATTGTCCCCTAGTACAAATAACAGGATTACAATATTGAATCAGTCCAGAGTCTCTGTAATCATATACACCATGCAAATATCCCTTATTCGTCAGAGGTACTCAAGAAATATATTGTTCAGAAAAAGATCCTTTTGACAACCTTTACAAATAGATCTAATTCCTTTTCTTTAGCTAAGCTGCATAATTATAAATGTTATTATTATAAATTAATTGGCCAATTTATAACAAACTCCATTCCTGAATAAATATGCATAACAGCAGTATATATTTCTAGCGTTGACTAAACCAGCCACAGAAAACATAACGCCAGATGTAGTAGGATTTTAGCAATTACCCAGTTTTGAACTGTGTGTCTAAACTAGAGAAAGAACTTGGTCCTTGCTGAACAAGGAAATTGAGCTGGCCCTGAAACTGTTTTGAGAAGCTGTTTTTAACTCTTGAGTAATACTTGTTGTGATTAGTACATTTATTTACAAAAGAATGCTATTCTATCACAACAAAAAAATTACCTGAAAATATCTTGAAAGTCTGCATCATAAATATTAACTCTATTTTATAAAAGGGATCTCATCAAAAACAAGAAAATGGCTTTGGTCTCTTTCATAGCCATCTCCTTACAAAACTGTTGAGTTCAGAGTGGCCACCTGCTTTTCTACATCATGGAATACAGGAATATTACCTGCTCTCATTCTAAGTGTATCTGGAGGTGATGTTTCAGGCCTAATCTAGCTCTTTGCTGGTCAGTCTAGCTCTTTGCGGGTCAGGTGAGGTTAACTTCTACACCAGGGATGCTTGCTGTCGCTAACTACTCTGATTCGGCCAATATCTTTGACAGAAAAAGCTCCATTGTTGTCTAAGAACAAGAGTTGGATAACCTTCCCTGTCTGAGCCCAGGAAATAGAGTCCTTGCAACAGAAAATGAGATGAGGCGTCAGTAATGTTATTATACCAAGCACGTACTTAGCACCAAAATAGATATTGTAAGTCAAACAGAGAGTTTCATCAGATTCATTACCAGTCCTGTTTTTGCTGATTGCTCTTTAACAATCTCTACCCACAGCCCTATTATCTCAATGAAACAGTGTGCTCTTGTTTGCAAAGCAAGTTCTCTAAATAGTAATAGCTGCAAGAAATACTGCAGTGAAAGCTGGATCTATAAAGCCATTAATTGAACTACCTTTGGGGCACAACAAACGATGTTTCGGTCTAAACTTGCCAAGGTCTTTCCCTGGGTTGACCTAAAAGTAGGATATAAGTATCCTATAAGTAAAACAAACTATTTACCTGTGTGGAAATACTACGTCTGATCTACTCTGAAATTAATACCATTATTAGCAACTACAGTATGCGTGGACTTTTAGTATTCAGAAAATTTGAAATATTCAGGAAGCTGAATTAAGTCCTAAGACAGGAACTGCTAAAGTTTGAGATGAGTGCATGTTAAACCTAATGAAGACAGCCCATCTAAGATGGTCCTCCCATGCAAATGTTCCATAGTGCCAGGAGTCTTATCTAAGATTTTGGTAGTGGTCGCTATTTGTTTTAGGCAGCTTGGAGTATCCCTGCGGAGGCAATTGGTTGAATAGCAGTCAGATGTCCTAGACCAAGATTCTGAATCTCAATTGAAGTCTCAATACTCAGTAAGTACTAGTTGGCTTCTCTTAAGTGGTCATGTGAGAAGCAGAAGGGTTGTTGAAATAATGTGTTGCTTTTATATTCTTTCTTTTTATGGAACTTATCATCAGATCTCAGTACATTAGGGTGGCTGTTTATCCTAAATCCCTCTCTTGTATGTTCTGTGTAACTCCAATTTGCCTGTTATCAATGGGGAATAACAGAATTTCTCCATGGTCAGATGATGAGAATGAGTGATGAGGCTCTTACTCAGATATGTGAGAATGTGAGTATTGTGGCTATGGTAAAACAAAATATCCAATGAAAACAAGACATTCTTGAGAACTTACACAAAGTACTTATACAAATAGTCCTGAGTGATGTGACTGGATTTACTGCGAAAAAGAACTTGTATCTAACTTAAAATGATAAATTTTGCCACGTGGTCTTATTTTTGATGACAGGTGCATTATTTTGTCTATTTTAAGAATAATCATTACAGGAAAATTTGAATCCATTAGAAAATGTTTGCTGAATAAATTGCATAATTTTTTTCAACATAAGTTACAGCTTTTTGTCTGCTAAAAAATTCTTCCTGGCAAAGCCAGAGGCAGTATAGGAGTTTGTTAATTTTCCCTGATCTGCTTCAGAACAAAAATTAATTGCTACTTCATCCTCTACGTTCTTAAATTTCAAATTTTTCAGTGTCTTTTTAATTTCTTTTGAACTTACCTTATAATATACTGTGTATTTAGTTCCTTTTATTTCAGGGAAAATATGCGAACTGTCTTTAAAACTGATGAAGTTTATTATAGTCTCCTCTCATCTCGTGGCAAAAAGCATGAGATGAGAGCAGATAATCAGATCCTAAATTTAATTCATTAAATGAAAGACATTTATTAATAGTATTTCTTTAGAAGATCCTGATATTTTCTTATCATATTTTTCTAAAGTGTTTGTCTTTATAACTCTGTTTTTATAGTGTTGAAATGATCTTTGTTTTGTGTTACAATTTAGGAAAACTAGGCTGTAGTCTTCTCTAGAAAAACATACTCTATCACTTGGTGGTGCCTAGTAATTGTGAGTATGAAAGCCATAGGTGGCTCATCATAGGTATTATCTTAGTTTTGTCTCATGAACTGTATCAGTTCATACTTGCTACTTTTTAAAAGCTTTGCAATGGTCTAGTATTTAGAAATTGGATCTAGTGCCACTGAGAAAAGTCAGTACATTACATATTTCAAAGCAGTACAGTACTTGACACTAAATAACAGATTGCATAAACAGCTATTCTAAAAGCCTCTTTCCTTAAATAAATCCATGCTGAAGAGGAATCTCAGTTGTATTCTCTGGTGGAATGAACTACAAACGTGAATATTTCCTACCTTCCAGAGTTTAAGCAACTGTTGTTTCTCTCTTCATCTCTCTTGAAACCTGTAAAGGAGTAATAAAGTAGTATTTTTCACCAAATGATGGCTAGACATGTTACTTAACACTTTTTATATAAAATATTCAATTTCATTTGAGAGAGCAGCCTATATTGGAAAATAACTGGTCTCCTAAGGCTACAACTTTATTTTCAGTGGTGAAAAATGATTTTTATTTTTAAACTAATTAGCTGAATAGGTTATTGATGTGTCATCAGTGGCCTATCATCTATTGCCTCTTCTCTCCTTACATGGAGAGCAGCCTGAAAAATATTTGAAATTGAAATAGTTTTTGAATGTATTGTTTTTATCTAGTTTTCCCACCCATTTCTTGTAGCTTGACACAGTTTGTACTTGAAATAATTTTATGTTTGGCTGAGTTGTAAGGCTGCAATACTTTTTGCCAACTTTTTCTCACTTTTTATGTTGGTGAAGCGGGGGGCAAATTCTTTGTAAAATAGCTAAATACTTGTGGGAAGCCTTGAAGTCCTCATTTTTCACATTATCAATTCTGTGGTAAAGTATTAAATGGGTTGAAAAGTATGGAAAGTGGAACTGGGCTAGAATTGTGAGGGAGAGGCTGAGAGAATGAGGAAGGTACAAAAATCATGGGTGGCAGAAAGGAATATGATAATGTGAGAGGTGGAGCCTACAATCAGAGGAGAAAAAAATAGATGCAAGAAAGAAAAAGTAATTAAAAAGAAAGTCATTATTGAAAGTAGATGCAAATATAAATCTCTATCTCTTCAGTGGGCTTTGGAGTATCGCATTCCATGTGAAGTATACTACTGATTGAATAAATCACAGAATCATAGAATGGCCTGGGTTGGAAGGGACCCTAGGGATCATCAGGTTCCAACCCCAACCTGCTTCAGGCAGGGCCACCAACCTCCAGATCTGGTACTTGATCAGACTGCCCAGGACCCCATCCAACCTGGTCTTGAACACATCCAGGATTGGGGCATCCACAACCTCTCTGGGCAGCCTGTTCCAGCACCTCACCACTCCCTCAGTAAAGAACTTTCCTCTGACGTCTAATCTAAAGCTTCCCTCTCCCAGCTTAAAACCATTTCTCCTTGTCCTGTCACTGTCTACCCTTGTGAAAAGTTGGTTCCCCTCCTGTTTATAATCTCCTTTTAAATACTGGAAGGCCGCTATGAGGTCCCCCAGCAGCCTTCTCTTCTCCATGCTGAACAAGCCCAGCTCCCTCAGTCTGTCCTCATAGGGGAGGTGCTCCAGCCCTCTGATCATCTTTGTGGCCTCCTCTGAATCCTCTCTGACAGTTCCACGTCTTTCCTGTATTGGGGCCCCAGGTCTGGACACAGTACTCCAGATGGGGCCTCACAAGGGCAGAGTAGAGAGGAGCAATCATCTCCCTGTCCCTGCTGGCCGCCACTTGAGGTGTGACCTTAAGATTTGTTTTTGAACCTTTATGTGTAAAATTTTATTGTTCATGACATTTTTAGATGGAAAGTATAAAAGGTATTTCAGCACAGGTAGTACAAATGCACTTCTTTTTACATTAATGACTGTAATATTGTATTTTCCTTAAAAAAATCCTTACTTCATGGTTTCTTGATAGCGAAAATTTATTAAAGAAAAATGCTCCTGAAACAAATGAGAAATTCTCAGAATTTTAAATGCATTGATGTTTTAAATACATCTTTATCAATAGATTTGAGGCAAACACCTCTGGAATTATTCAGTTTATGAAATGAACAAAACATAAATACAACAACTGTATTAAAATGCCCACAATGCTTACTCCTCAGACTGGCATGGGACATCTGCGTGTTACAAAAGAAGGCCTTCGTCTGGAAGGGGAATCTGAATTCTTATTCCCTCTTTATGCCAAAGAAATCCATTCTCGAGTGGTAAGTAAATAACCTTTATAGTGCTGGAATAAAATTAATGCACTAATGAACTGTTGAATTTAGACAAAGTCTAGGCACTTGTCAGGGAAAAACAATGTTTATAAATGTATATTCATTTTACTATACCCACAATTTCTGCATGCCTGTAACAGTCTTGTAGATACATATAAATATGGTACTGAATGTATGATGCAAGAATATGATAAATATTTTACAAGCACAGCCATTAGGTTATTGTTCTGATACTATAGCAGAATTAATTTTTTTTTAGGTATGTGCTTAAAAATTGCTCAAAAGGAGTTAATTAGAAGGGTCGATGTGTGTAGAAAGTTATTATTTTTATTGATACTATTTTTTATGCATGCTTCCCTGTGAAACTGTTTGTTCTGTCCATTCATACATTAAAAGCATATAGAACTGTTTAAATCTCTCTAAAATGAGAAGATCTTGTAGAAAAAGGTATTATTTCTCTATTAAACTCAATTATTGTCCATTCTAGGACACCAATAGTAAAAGTATGAAACCTTTATTTATGTATGTTTAGAAAACCTACCTACAAGACTAAATTGAAAGATTCAGATTGAATCTTGTTTACATAGACTGAAAATTTTATTATCAATGGAAAATAATAGCATACTTGATCAAAGAAATTATATCTTAAGCAGATTAACTTTAAAGGAACACCAAGTGTGGGTGTAGTATGGAAGATTTCTATTAAATTACTGAGTTTTGATTAAGGTAGAGAAAACCTGAATTGCTTTTGAATTATTTAGCTGCATTCTGATACTTATACAGCTGATTTTTTTGTGGGGCAATATTTGCTTCTTCCCAACAACAACAACAACAACAAAATACTTTTTGGAACTATCTTCAGTCATCCAAATTCACCAAACAGTTTTATGAGCAATATAATCAACCAGTAGGATATTTCACAGAATAAAGTACTACTCAATGAAAGTAAAAGCTCAGTTTGACTCTTTCATTACTTCAGGCACGTTACCATTCTTACTGGCTCATTAAAAGTAGTACCCAGGTGTGAGACTTCTGAAACGAAGGAAAAAATTAGCACTGGTATCACCATAGTAAGGGAAAATGTAAATAAATTTATCAGATAACATGGTTGATACAGAAATTAGGATGAGGTTGCTAAAATGCTCAGTGACTGAAATTCAAGCAGTACCGAAATACTTATGTCTATTAAGCCTTTCTTTTTTTCTCTTTCTGCAATAACTACTTCCAGTAGCAAGAACAGTTCATTTAGACAGAGATCACATTTCTAAATCTATATTTTCATTTTGTTTCTTTTACTGTGTTCTCTTCTGCCACGTAAGCAGTGAGAACACTGCTTATTTGCTTACATGAATTTCCCTTGAGACTGTTCATCCAATACGACATGTAACTTTTTAAAACCAACAAAGCTTGTACTTAAGAACTTCCTCTGCCCAGAAAAACAATCTTGCAATATTCAGCTACCCTTTGTACTCTTTTAATATTCCTTCCATCTCTTAATACATTTACTCCAATATAAGAAGCAAGAGGTGTGGCAGCATCTAATGTATGCTTCGCTGTCTAATGACCCATTGTGATCATTAGTAGCATGTATTAATTAGAGCCTTGAGGCTACTGGATGTCTCTGCCCCCTGTGAACTGATCATTCATCAGGGTTCTGTTTGTTTGCTTGCTTGTTAGCTTGCTTGCTTGTTTTTAAAACATTTAAACTCTATTGAATATAAGCCTCTAGAGAGGCTTAATTGCTTGTAGCTTGCTCTCCTGAGTGTCATTCTATATATTTATTCTCATAAAGTTGCTTACTTGTTACGACTTCTTTTTCTGTATGGCTGCTAGAGAATTGGGCTATCATAGTGGCTTTCTCCCTTGCCTTAAGTGTTTTCTCACCTAATGAGGCCTCCAAAGTGCTAAGAAAATATGTGGCAGAAAATCTACTTGCTATGCATTATCTCTGGAGCCTATTACAACTTTATGCCTTCATTATGCCAACACAGAGTTATAGGCAATACCATTCCATTTTAGCTTATCCATATTCATAGCAAGATGAAAGATGTGCTCTTAGAATTATGTTACTAGATTTTAATTAGTCAACAGTACGTTTGTGGAAGCTGCAGGCCAGCGATGCAGTTTATTCACACTTAAAATCAATATCAAAAATCAGTAATTTATTTTTGAAATCAATCAACAGCAGTCAAATAAGTTTAACAGAGATGACCAGAGCTGTGGGTGGTTTAGCACAGGTACTTAAATGTAATATATTTATGGTACATGTTCATTAACTGATGTGAGTCAACGATAATGATTTATAATTGCTATCTGATATAATTTATAAAATGTGATTCATTTATTTTGCTCATTTAGTAACTTCTTTTGAGATAGCCTATGTTCCTCCTTTTAAGACATCAATTTAAAAAAAAAATATGTAGGTTGCACTTCAAACCATGCATTACTTTTATCACTGTTACTTGGTAAGTGTTTATAGCAAAAGTCTTCACATAAAATGCATTCGGAAGTCTCAGGTTAACTCATGCTCTGGACAGCAATGGGAACATGGCTTGGGGGTGATTTCCAAGGGTTCTCCTTTGAAGATGCTGGCTTGACACCGTATTTCTTAAAGAGGCTGTCAGACTTCACGTTCTTAGAGGTCTTTTCCAACTTAAGTGATTCTGTGATTTAACAATAATCCAGTAATTAGAAACTCACCTGTTTATCTCAGAATGAGGATCCCCTTTGAGGTCACAAACAGGCAGCTTGCTAATACCTTCTTTGCATCGTGTATTCCTTGGTACTTTGGTCACTGTCTTATAGGACGTCTCAATTATGTATGGAATCTAATACTTAAGTGCTTTTTTTTTTCCAAAAAAAATTATGTTAGCACTAAAATGAAATGTTAGCATTTGTGTTTATCGGGCCAGTAACATAGCTTTTGAACTTGAAATATTCTCTACAATTGCTTTCTTATTTTAAATTTGATACAGCTGAAATAATCAAAATACTTGTCCAAATGATTTGATATCATCTGTGGATGGTTTTGTAACTTCAGAGCTTCTGCAGTGACTGAGTTAATATAAACACGAGACTAGATTTGAAAATTGGTTACAATTCCAAGCGTTCTGCCAAATCTACAATTTTTTCTCCGTACTTCAGGACTCATCGCTGCTTCTCCAGTCTACTCACAATGTGACTGTGAATGCTCGCAATTCAAATGGAGAAGTCACAGGCAGATTAAACGTGGGTAAGTCTTAGTATTTTCTTGTTCACTGTTTTTAGAAATATTTTAATAAATACTTCTAAGGAGCTTGCATGATATAAAAAGTTAGACGTTTGTTTTTTACTGTTTTGGCCATATTTGAAAAGTCCGGCTGCCACTTAAAAAGTACTGACAGTATATTTTCCATTTCTCAGTTAAGCATTAATTATGTAAGTATTTAAACCACTTCTTTATTATGAAGTTATGCAGGAAAGATCATTAATTAATGCCAATTTTGCCTTTAAGTGTTTTCAAATCTGTTTTCATTCAAGCTAATTATAAAAATCTGAATCATTCCTCTTAAAAAATGTTCATAAATATTTATCAAGTTGTGGTAGTAGAATTTTGATAATAGTTAAGAGTATGAACTGTATAGTACTTCTAGTCTCATGTTGTCGGTACAGTTCTTAAGCTATTTTACAATAGTTAACCATACAGCGACTACGTGACCAAAACTGTAGGTATCACATGTGTAGAATTTCAGTGATGTGGAATATATGCAGTTGGTTTTGTCTGGTCCATTCTGTTTGTGGATTCCCATTGTGGGACTGGATATACACCTGTGCTGTGGTCAGGTCCCCATCCTGCCTGATGAGAAGTTCTCAGAAGACCCTTTGGGAAGCGCAGACCACGGAGAAGATCATTTAACACCACACTAATTTGTCCAACTTCATCCCTGCCCTATTTGAGAAACTTACAGTTAAAATCGTGTCAGACAGTAACCCAAAAGCCTGATGAGTTGTTTGACGGGCTGTGCCGAGCCTGCATGACCTAGAACTGCTGGTAGGAAAGTCATGCTATAAATATGTTTATGAATATTATGAGTTGAATTTTGGCACTTGTCAGATGAGTGACCCCATCATAAGTAGATGCCGTTGCATGAAATTGAAAAAACCTGCTCCAATTTCCGCTGAACTCAATTCTGTTATCATATTTTAATAAACACTCAATGCACTTAGGGGACTGTGTCCCTGTGGAGATAACACACCTCCGTATTTCAAGCCAGAAACACAGCATGCCACCGGCAGGAAGAAGGTGCGTCACTTCTCAGGAAGATGTTTCTGCATGAAGAACTAAGCTTCATGAGGAGAAAATACAGGCACTGAAGAGTTCTGTTGACAAATTGCTCATTTGGTCTTCTGCAATATGTGGTTGGGGTCCTTAAATGAGCAATCTGATATAGGCACCCATACTGCACCTTTCTTCTTAACAAAGAGAGCTGTGGTGCTGAATGTAGTATAAATGATATATTTTGCTGAAAGGAAAGGTATTTTAATTATTGTGCCAGCCACTGAGTATAGATGACACCTTTGGAAAATGAAGCCTGGCAAAGAAAACAACTAATCTCAGACCCTTCTTTTTTCATTTCCTCTTTCCCCCTTCCCAGTCACTACACAGGCTTCTTCTGAAAGCATTAAGAAAGAGAAGGATGGAGAAGACCTGGATATGTGCCTCCTTAAATACATAGAAAATTAAAAATAACTGTTCTGTAAGGCATACCTGGATCAAAGAAGACTTGTAAATTGACGACCTGACAGACTGGGAAAGGTCGAAATAAATGCAGAGACTGTGGCATTTAGAGAGCATCTTCTGCTGAATGGAAACAGTCTTGGCCATAGTGACTCATTTATAGCAAGTGCCATTCCTGTTTAGTATTTTCCCCTCCTATTGGTAGTTGAATTCTGTTTCTCTGCTTTTCATCACCTGATACTCTTGGCCACATTCCCAGTAATGTGCAAGTCAGTGTTATTTTATCTTGTGATCTTCTGCCTCTAAAACCTGTTCCCAAAGGAAAGCCCAATACTTGGTGCTATCCAAGCAGGCTCTATCTGGCTTAGGCAAACAGTAGGAAAGAGCAGAGTTTAGGCTAGGAGACCTGCATTTCAAATCTCTGAAAAGTGGTCTGACTGTTAAAGCTGCTCAGACTCAACACTGAAGCAGGGAAGTTCAGACATTGCTTTGGCTTGCTCTTTTCAGGGCTCCTACAATATGTATTTAGCTAAGAAGGTATAACAATGATTTGAGCCTAGGAAAATCCAAGCTCTATCAAAAGAAAGTGCTGAAAGTGTGTTTACATGTTACTTGAAATTCATTCATGTCTAGGTAATCTCCCTTTGACTAGCAATTCTATTTATTGAATTCATTAGTGATTGGTCTTAAATGATGATAACTTGGGTAGTTGGTACCATTGTTAATACTGACATAAAACATTACTGATATTAAATGATACTAATTTTAGAATGATAGAAAAGTGTTGAAAGATCAATAAAAAATTAATGCTGTAAAGAACTGTTAATACTTGAAGATGTGGTGAAGCAACAGTTACTAGGGCAAGCAATAGTGTGTGCAGTGTGCGCTTGCAGCCCAGNCATCTGTAAATAGCTTGGTATTTTTAGCCGTTGACCCTAGTCAGTCAAATGTATGCATGTAAGATGATGTTTCCGTATAAGAATTGTGAAAAATAGTTGTTTTGCTGGTTTACTTCACATGCACAAGCCTTTACTAAAGAATTGGTACTTTTAACAATTGCCAGCATGCTGGAATTGGCTCTTAATACTCTGTTCACCTTCTAAGTAAGAATAGTTGCCATTGTGAAGCAGTTCTATGCGTATGTTTGAGATCATTCCAAAGGTGACAATGTAATGTACTATCACTCATAAAATCATAACAAAAGCACAGAAGATTGTGATTCAAATGATCTGTTAAAATATTTTAATAACTTATTAAGGATGATTTAAATATTCAGTCTTCAAAAGAAGTAAGTCACAAGTGGGATGTGAAACAAATCTTGAGGATTTCCTGTGGAATTCCTCACATGAAAATAACAGGCACATATTATCCAAGAATGAGCAAGGTTTCTGCCATGAATCACTTCAAATGTGAGCAACTTTTACCCTTAGCACTCTTCGTTTAAAATTTCTACATTAAGTTTACCTGCATGACTTATCTCTTGCAGAAGTTATGTGGACACTGTAGCTCTTCACAAGTGCTGCAGATCTTGCTGTGTTTTGGACCATGTTCTAGAATTACACTGCTTTCAGAAGCCTCAGTGAATGCATATATATTTAACTTCCTGTCAACAAAAAAGAATACTTTCAAATAATAGCGGTTGTAACTAAAACAAACCAACCATTTCTGTGCTTCGCTCTTTTTTGTCTTCAGTATCTTTCAGGATGACTGAGATACCCATTTTGTCTGAGGTACCCATTAAAATCATTTAAAGCTTGTACCTGACCAAAGAAACTCAGAAACAAAAAAAAACTAATAAAAAAAATAATTTAAGGAGCTTGGACATTTAGTTAAGGGAGTATGGGGAGATTATTTATTTTGTAACATTTCTGGAACAAATGGGGCTTAACAGAAGGATGTTGGCCAACAGAGAGCGATGAAGGAATCTAAGGAAAGCACGCGTGTGGGAAGGTGCAGGGAGTCAGAAGGTATCAAGAAAGCAGTAGAAAAAGATGCCTAAGATGCCTATAGGCAAGGCAAGGATGCCTATAGAACAGATGGTACTATTTTCATTAGTATATCCCGTATATTTAAAAACACAAATGAGATTCAGAAGTTGCCATTATCACAGCTTGCTCATCAACCTTAAAACTGAAATATCTTGAACTTTCTTTGATAATCAAAGGAAGCTGCTGAAGAAAGCAACTAACCGTCATCTCAAAGATCTTCATTTTTATCACTTCAAAGCATTATTCTTTCCTAGAATAAAAAAAGAAATGTACCACCTTTGTTTCTGTTTAAACCCTAATTTATATTAGAGCAACTTAGTGTAAAAAAATTCACAAACCTTTTCAATAATGAATGATAGCAGGTATAATAAATATGTAAGAAATGTATAGACTATAGAATTAATTGTCAAATATTTAAGAGCAACATTTGTATCAAATAATGCTTCACCTATGTAAAGATATGGTTACATGTACAGCCTACTAGTCGTAGTATTCCAGTATAATAGGAGTATCATAGAATCACAGAATGGCTTGGGTTGGAAGGAACCTCAAAGATCATGTAGTTCCAACTCCTCTGCTATGGGCAGGGTTGCCACCCACCAGACCAGACTGCCCAGGGCTCATCCAACCTGGCCTTGAATGCCTCCAGGGATGGGGCATCCACAACTTCTCTGGGCAGCCCGTGCCCTAGTGCTTCACCATGAAAAATCAGTGAAAAATCTCCCCTTAACATCTAACCTAAATCTTCCCTTTTTTAGTTTAAAACCGTTCCACCTTACCCTATCGTTATCTACCCATGTAGATAATGAGCTGAATATTAAAAAATTGACTGAAGAGCAGTGTGCTTTCCAACTCATCTTTAGTGAAAAGTAAGACAAGTTTTTGAAAGGATCTATTTTTCAAATATCACATAAGGAGGCTTCAAGCTGCAGAAGACTGTAAATTACTATTGCCTTTTTCAAGAGTAAAAACAAAAAGGAAAAGGGCTTCTACATTCTTACATTTGTCAGAACAGAATCAAGTACAGCAGACTCCTTGTCCTCCTCCTACTTTAAGCATTTGCACAAAGTAACAGTAATGTCAGTAGCTTCAGGTCATGAGTTCAGTTTAAAGTACTAAAACTAGGGAGAATTTATTTAGATAACTATGTTATGAAGCCATTCTGCACTTTGAAACATGAAATCAGCACCTCTGTGAAAACATGGGAGTATGGTAAAAGTCAAAATAGTTTATGCAGTCCGAACACAGAATTGCAGTCAAAATTCTGCCTACAGACTGTTTTCATGTCCATCGCATTAATCTAAGCCATCCCACCCTTTCAGGCAGGAACAGCATTCTGAGGAAGCAGATAAGTGTCAGTACCTAAAATATTGTTTCATTAGCATTAATTGACATTTGTAAACTGCTGCTTTCCAGTGTCACATCATTACCGTTTTTCTTATCAGCATTTTGATATTTCATTCTCAAGCAATGGCATTTTTTTCATTAGAGACATAATAGGAAGAAAACAGTGTTAATGAAGCATGATGTATGGAAGAAGAGTTTGATGGTGTTTTTACAGGGAAAACCCTGAAGCCAGTTTTATGAACTTGACTTAATTAATAGCATTGTAAAATCATTTAGCTTTTCCTTCTTTACTTTTCCCAGAAGGCTTTCATTAAAAACTTCATTTTTGTCCAAATAAGTTATTTCTTATCTTTAAGATAAAAGCCAGAACATACTTCTTGAAGATCTTTGTACTGCAGGAGGATGATTATTCGCACAACTTTAATTGCTGTCCGGCTGGGTTATAAGAAGGAAAGATACAACATAGGAGTAATTAATAGAAAGATAAATTGCAAGCTTCACTGAAGTATTTTTGAGGTGATTAAGTCTTCCTATGATCAAGAACTTGCATTATTTGTTCCAAGAGGATGAAAGTAGGGATTTTTACTTCTGGGGATGTAAGGCATTTAGCTGCCAATGAATCTGATCATATCAAGGCATACATTCTAGCTTTATTTAAAAGTAAAGCTTAGTTGACTCAGATCAGGCAAAATTTAGAGAGTAGCAGGTGGCTGCTAATTTTTTTTCTAATTTCCTATTTTAATCTGCGGCAGATGTGTTTCCGTTCCATATTAAATGCATACACTCTTAGGCTTTTGTGAGATCATTGTGTATTTAAATGAATGTAACTTTGGAAAATGTTAAAAGTAATCATAGAAAATAGCAAGTGGTAATCAATATGCATTCAAATTAAAGCTAGCTAAGCTTATCTCCACGGAAACTTATTTATGTAAATATTAATTTAGTCTTTACAGCCGCAGTTTAATATTTAGACTTAAATGGTATCCTCTTCTGATTAAAAAAAAATACCATTCATGGATGTATATGCAGTATGTATATAGTAAGATGCTTACCATAGCAGATTCACATGTTGGCCCCACATGGGATAATCTTTATAAAGAAACATGTGATGATTTCCAGGGTCAGCAATGTTGACTTAAACCAAACTTTAAAAGTCATCTGAAGGTTAATCGGGTAGTTATCTGCATTGCTACCTTGTTCAAATATGCCAGCATCACAGTTCAGGGGAAATTTAACCTATCCAAGGAGATTTGAGTCCTGTGCTGTCACTTATCTTCTAATTGTGTCTAGAAGAAGAGAAAAACTATATGTAAGTCAAGACAGCTTCGTTCTGAAAAGAGGCTAATATTTTGTAAATTATACTTATGTGAAGTATTACATGGAAAAAGAATCAGATAGCGGATACCTAGCTCTTATCAGAGAGCAATTACACATCCATGTAGCTCCCCTCCTTAATTCCAATGAGAATGAGGAATTTGAAATAGGTGAAGAAAATCAAATTATTCAATACTTTGTATCTTTCTCCACTTTTGCAGTCTTATGTAAATTTAGAATCCCAAACGACATATTTTGTTTCTCATTGTATAGTAAGCATTAACACAAGTCGCTGGGGGAGATTTTGAAGATAATGGCTAATGCTAAATGTGAGGAATCAGTTCTTGTACTTTCTTCCTTCAAAGTAATAAGAAGATTGAGTTATTGGCATTGACTAACACTAGATGACTTCATGAAGGTTAACTTAAAATAGCTGCAATTTATTCTGACTAAAATCTTTTATAGAATTTGGGTAATTAAATATATCTAAAATGCTAGTCATATGAAGTGTAACTACTTTCTTCTTAAAGCTAACTCAACTCTGGATGGCAGATAGTGGCCAAAAAAGGTGTGCTAGATCTTTGTCTTTCTGCAGCAGGTCTATATAAAAAGAACCCCCCATCCTGGTGAGCAGCTTGATCATGTATCTGCAGTGTACCCTTGTGGCAACAAGGTCTAACAGCATACTGGGCTACATATCCCACTCCTGGGAGATTATAGCTGGAATATTGTGTTCACCTTCAGCCCCTCCAGTATGACAGAGCTATCCGCAAACTGGGGAGGCTCCCACAGGGAGTATTCTATTCCTGTCGTTGTTTGTACATGCAATAATCAATTTTACAATCTAGTATTTTATGTTTTCTTTTTTATTTTTGTTTCAAGAGAGTAATGAAAATGTTCAGGTGTATTCATTGTAGGGAAAAGTACTGCCCACCTAAACACTTAATACTAGGTTGGATTGCAAGTGTATCTATTACTAGTGTTTGCATTGATCATTCAGAACCAGGTTTTCAAAGATCTTTAGACTTTTGTTCAACCATAGGGAATACCAACGTGTAAGAAGTGCTGAGAGTAAGGCATGCTTACATCCTTTGTAGGAGAGGTTTCTAAGGTGATAAGAGATGTATGATGCAGAGATAAAATGTATATATGCAACATCCTGCATATACTCTGTAATAATGCGTTTGTTCCAATAAATGACCAGAAGGCACTTCTATACCATTTAATGTGAAAATTTGATTAACTTTATGGCTCTAAAAGCAATGGCTTTACGTTTATTGGTTTTGTATTACTCATGGAACTAGAACGGAATCTGTAGGAGTATTACATTTTTAATATACTTTTAATGAGATCTTATTTTAAGTAAGGTGCTTTAATATAATAAAAATTAACTAAAAGATGAAATTGCCTAGCAATACCCCAAAGCATTCAGAATTTCGGCATATATTCAAAACTTCAATGATCCTAGGTGGTAGGAGAAGAATGAAGCATACAGAGTAGGTGACAGCCATAAGTTATCAAAAATTATGTATGGTGGAAGAGACTAAGGAAAGATCTGAAATTAAAAAACGTCGGTGTTCAAAAGTCTTTCCTTCTAAAAGATCTGAAGACACACTAGAAGTGCTTAATACTTGGCAGAATGAACTGGATTTGAAGAATTTGCCTGCTTATGACCAATTTCGTTGATGTTGAGTCTTTGTGTATGCATCCTTTTACTTTTGTATTGCACTGGAACTCAAAAGATTGGTAGCAGCAGAAGGGAAGTAATTCAAAAGCTTTCGTACTGAAATGGAATCACTAAGCATGAACTTTTCTTCTTTGGAAAGCCAGCCAGGGGAGTCAAGAGTGAGGAGGAGAAACAGAAAGGAAGACTGCTTATCAGTGTGGCCATTTGCAGAGATTTATGACAACACGCTACAAGAAAGACTGTAAGGTCACATGCCTTAGAATAAGTATGTTTATTAAAGGGCAGTTAAACCATTTTTCATCATTTAAACTGGCGCCATCAGTGTCAAGAGGTATGTCATTCGATGCAGACCTCACGTGATCATCACAACTGCACGTGTTAAAGGAGGAAGTGTAAATAAACAATGGGCAATCACTAGTCATCCTAATTAGCAAGGATAACCAATTGATCTGAAATTCTTGTGGCACTTCTGGCAGAAATGGGAAAATAGTTCAAATGCTTTCTATAACCTGTGTTCAGTCATGTTACATTTTTTATTGCACTGTTTTAGCAAGTAGCATGATGATAAAGCATAAGTTAACTTGCATATGGTTAGCATACTAAGGTGCTAAACAAAATACATTTAGAAATTTGGAAATAAAAGTTTCAGATGTTGAATTAGGTTGCTGGTTTTGAGCTGAAAATGAACCTTATTGGAATCACAATACAATTAACGTTACTGCAATATAGCCAGTGCGTGTGTGTTGTGAAATACAGCTAGGAGAAATGAATTGATAGTTTTGGTCTAATAAACGTATTCGCATTTCTTTGAAAGACTATTTTTGTTTTTTGAAATTTGTTCCACGTGTACTGAGCTGTCTCACCTCTAACAAGAGTGAAACATGTTTCAATTTGGTTTACTCTAGCATTCCATCTAAAGATTTAAAATAAGTCATTTGTTATCCATACCATTCTTTCATAATGAGGATTATCTATAGAACTGTCTTCATCCCGCTTTACCGGGGCATTTGTGTTGGGAAAACCATGGACGTATAGGTTTTTGTTAAAGATTTACTCAAGTGTGCCAGGACCAGGAGAAAAATCTGGTTGCAAATCCCCAAAAGCAAGGCCATTGGTTGGTGTTTCAAACAGCCACCTGTTTGGAGTCCTTTGGGAAGTGTGTAATGTAGAATTAATGCTTTCAGGGCTTGTACTCTTTCTTATTTACGTCTAGCTTTAAGATATAATGTGTGTAGTTCACTATTCACCCATCTTAGATCCTACGTAACTGCCCCTCTGGATGCTTAAATTCTGTAGTTAGATTCTTGTAACTTGCTCAGAGGAAAAAAGAGCAATAGGCACCAAACAACTCTTAAGCAATAAAAATCCCTAGACACCCTAGTGAGTCACTCAGTGCATGATTAAAATGTGAAAGTGCTTTGCAGGTAGAGATAGACTGTGTCTACATTTGCAACTAAAATAGGTCAGGACACACAGTTTGCTGCAAGGACAGATGACATCATGGCTCTCATTACACAGCTAAATCCACTTTCCTCTAGAGCTGGAGAGCTTCATCCATCCCGCCTGCAAGGAACAGCATGCAACCATACAACCATACATTTTCTGGAGGTCTCTGTGTGGTACCAGTCTAGGCTGTACCTGCTACTAGGATAGCAGAAGTTGGCAGTGCACATTTCTCCTCTGCCTTGGCTCCCTCTAATTTATTGGTATAGATATTCATTTGCTTGTTAGAACTTGGAGCTTATCTAGGATCAGTACTTTTCTACAAATGCTGTTTTTCCTCATTTCTTTTCTATTTAAGTAGATTTTTCTCCCTGCATCTCATTGCTTTAGAGTAGGACTCCCTCCATTTCTATTCTTAAAGGTATGCTGCTTTCCCTGAAATAATGAGATATTAACAGAGTAGAAGAAAAGAGGAGTGACCAAGAATGTCATGTTATGTGGTCTAATGTTAAGAACAATTAGCTGGGAGTAGAAAGACTGAATCTCAGCCTTGTTCCAGTTACTGTTGGAACTTGGGTCAGTATATGCATACATGGGCCAGATTAATTAAATAGTAAATACTGCAGCTTCCGTTGTAACAGGATGATGGTCTTCATGGACACCGTGCCAGAAATTTGCATTAAATAGAGAGGATGGCTGAGAAAGTCAGTCTGCACAGCATGTGTTTATATGTTGACTGTTCCTGTTTGCTTTGGTTAGATGAAAGAAAACAGAATCTGGGCCAATGTATGTAAAGGCTATATAATGTATATACATGCTTCCTAAATTCAAATAGCTAAACCAGCTCCCGTATCTTACAACTATTTTCTTTCGCCATGTCATATCTCTCTGCAAATTAATCTACATTCTATAACAATCCAATTAACAAAAAAGATGTCAATTTTCTAGTAATATGAAGGTATAGAATTTAAATTAATAGATTCATACTGTTTGAGGTAGTTCTTTCCTTTTCCTGCTAGAAGAGACATTAAAAATCTTCCTTTGACAAGATTGCTTGTGAAATAGACTAAGCAAATTAGGAAATCAATAAGATAAATGTACTCATAGACCAGATCAAGTTAGGCCTGGTACAAATCATGCCACACTTCTTCGGTTCTTTCAAATTTACTTTTTTCTTTCCCAAGTGATTTATAATCAGTGAAAACTTCTGTATCTACCTAGGTGTTGAGAAGGAAAGAGCAGAAGTACCACTATTCAGGCCCAGCAATTTATTTTCAAAGCTGACTGCCTTTTTACCAAGAAAATCAGTAGATGTCATTCCCTCTAAACATACAGGGTCTTCATCATTGTAAAGTATTTCTGTGATCATGTGCAAATAGTTAACAATGAAATATAAATTAATGGTATAAATGGTATAAATTTCTGAGTTGCATTTTAGAGATAACTCTATGTATTGTTTGCTGGCTTACACAGTAATTGAAATACTTTTATGACAGTTTCTAATTAGTATTTTAAAGATTTCCCATGTTATACAACTTCACAGCTTAGAACTGAGTCCGTGTAAGGTGATGAGCACCTACTTTATTCAAAAGTACTTATGCCAAAAATGTAAATCTTCAGGATCCTCATTCAGTTATTAATTCTTTTAAACAATAAATACTCTATTGTGACGAAAAAAAATTGTTTCCGGCATGCCAGACCTACAAAAAGATTTACAATACTGAGAAGAAAAATACCTAACCTTCTGAGAGCTTGTAAAATAAGCATTCACATTTCTATCTCATCTACTGTGTGCACTTTAGAACGATATCCAACAATAAGCAGGATCAGGAGAAGACATGGTGGTAATCGCAACTTTTCTCCATTAGTTCTACAGCCAGCATGTAGACCATGGAAGCTGGTCTCTTGGGTTTCATTCCTATGAAAGATTCAAAGGCTCCAAATAATACCTTCCTTTCTATACTGCATAAAACATCTTTAACAAAAGAGAAGAACACTCCTAAATCCCTCCCAGTAAAAAGATCGTCCCCTCAGTGTGCCTGGCTCTCCCGACTTGTATGATGTCAGAAAGGAGAGGCTTTAATCTGTGTATCCTAAAGTCATGCTACACACTGTAATTGTGGTGTTGGATAAAGGCAAGGAAGAAAAGAGGAACCAGCCACTGCAATACCAGTTAAAGACGACAACAGCCAGTTTTTAATTTCTTCAAATAAACAAAGGGTCTGCCTACACTACAGAAATGAGCAGTCTTATTACTGCTTCTGGGCAGGAACAGCTGTAATAAAACCACCGTGATTTTCTAGGAAAGCACTGATGGGGAACTGTCCTTGTTTCACTTACCTAGAACTTTATTTTTTGGTGTACAAATGACTGTAACAGCTTTTCTCCGATTGAAGGTATTTTCTGAGCTCACCCTTTGCAGTACACTTCTCAGAAATGAAGTCATGTGCTTTGAAGGAGTTTTAGAGAAGAGCCAGATTGGTGAGGCTGTGCCTGAGTGCGCATATCCAGTGGCGTACAGTGAATTTGGCCCTCTATCCTGACTTTTGAAATTGAATCAGTATTTCCTTTTATTGGTTTTGGTCACTACGGCACGTATAATCTTTTCTATGCTTGCTGAGTGATTAAAAGAAATGGTTTGCATCTTCTGAGTGAAGCAGTAGCAATTTAGATGCATTCCTTGCATCAGCTACCATGGAGATTTTACAAAGTGTCTGAATTTATTTCATCACTGTTTCAGTCGTCAGTCACCTAATGCCATTTGAACCTAACATCTATCAAAAGCTCCTACTTCTTTTGAGAATGACTTCCTGGAAGGTGTTTAGTGTCTGTGAGGGTAGGAATGTTCTTACTGAGGTGTGCCTGTTGGTCCCATGGGTGTTCTCTGACTTCCTTTCATTAAAAAAAGAATCTTAAGCACTTTGACTATTATGCACAATTTTAATTCTGAACATACAATTTTTTGATGACTCTATCAAACAGATACTCAAACTTATGTGGTGTGAATTTTATCTGATCTAATTGTTTAAAATGAGAAATAATCAAGACTTGGCCTATACTTGCTCACCAAGACAATACTGTAGAACAGAATGTTTTACTGAGTTTAGGATCTTGTGATATGTAAAGACACACTTGCACACAAAATCTAACTGAAAATGCTCTCAGCTTTTTGAAAAACCTCTAACATGAGCAGTAATGTTTGTTCAATGTGTGGAGCTAAACTGGCAGCTGAGGGTCCTGCATTTATGTAGGATTTTAAAGCATCTGAACCTCCCTAATCAACAGGGATGATGCAAAGAATGATGCAAAGACTTTGATAATTAATTTCTATGTTTGAAAAGAAAAAAAGAAAGAAAAGCTGATACACTCACACTGATCAAAGAATATTAGGAGCTTCAACACCAAGAATGTGAACGTTTGTCTTAGTTAATTTGTGAGGGATTTCATAAATTCCATAAAACCCAACTTGATAGCATGACTCCAGGCACAGTTTTGAACAGCAGATTAGAACATGTAAATATGCATATTCAATTTCAGTACTTCCAGGGCCACTGTCCTTAGAATATCTGAATGCTTCATAATCTTTAATATACTTAAATGAGTCACTAAAATAAGACCAAAGTTTGAATGGTTAGCAATTTATATAGAAAGTTGAAGAAAGATGATGTAATTATTCCATTATTTTACTGTGCTTTGCAGGTCCTAAAATGGTAGAATTCCATGGTCAGCAATTTCAGATCAACTCAAAGGATGGCAAGCCACTTTTTACAGTGGATGAAAATGAGGTTGTAATTGGCACAGACAAACTTCGAGTCACAGGTTTGTAACAGCTTCAGAAACATCCAGATAATTGCCACAAGAAAAGTACAGTAAAAATGGCATTTTAAAATAACTCATTTAAAAAAATACTGGGTTTAACTCGTTAGAAAATGCAGAAGGTATTCTAAACTTTTTCAATAATCATAAGTGTTAAGAGAAAAGTATTATCTGTGTATAAAAATGTATATATGTCTATATGTATTTCAGTTTAAAACCAATACAATTAGTGAATAGAACTGTACTTGCATATTTTTTTCTGAATTATGTAGTATTTTCAGTGCATACTGTTAATTGAGGCTGAAAAAATCCTGCACATTTCTGTTTGACAAATCAATTGTATTAAGGATTATTTATTAAAATGTTTTAGACTGATATTTTTATATGGCTTTTTCTTCCAAGGTGAAAGCACTGTATTTGTACTCTGAGTGTAGCACATATGTCACAGGACAGTATTTATAGCATATTTAAAATGTCATCTGTCAAAAGACAAGTTTGTTTTAGGCTATTTCTGCAAATCACCAAAGTACTCATTTAGAAAATAAGATGTCAAAATTGTCACATGAAAAGCTGTTTCCTTTTATATGACCTGATGAAGTCAACCTTCATTTTCCAGGTGTAAGGTTGCATTAAAACAGATTTGTCAGTGTGTGATTTCTCTTTATCTGGAAGACTCCATGAAAGAAAATACTGAAATTATCATGTAACTTTTTTTCAGCTACATTTTCAATATTTTTAACCTGATTGCAACTGTTCTGTTTAACTTTTGCTAATTATTGATCCTCTGAAGTCTTGAGGTCTTAATTTTAATGGATCAATTCATATTATTTCACTGCGCAAAACCACAGATGTGATAGTAAGTGCACAACTATTGTTTCAAAACCAAAGTTAAGTTATAATAAATGTGTTAATAAATTTTGTTTACGCCTGAGGGTCTTATCTTAAGGTTTTTTACTTTTTAACCTAATTGAAATTACAACTTTGTTTAGCCAGGAAACCGTATCAAATGATTATTGTTTGCCCAAGGGATGCTAAACTTTAATAGAAAAGCATGTTTAACAAAGATATGGAAAACTGCATAATTGTTAACTGATTTGGAAAAGGTCTATCTCTGCTCAAAGTAAGTAAAAATCATTCATACACAAATTGAAATTGTTATGATAAAACATGTATTCTGACTTGTCAATATTGATCTCTACAAGGATAATTGTTTACTTTAGTAGATATTGTAGAAACATACGTTGCCTGTTTCTTTTTTACACTGTAGTACAAGTCAGAAATAAATCCATTAAAGTCAGTGAGGTTATTTCAGTGTAAAATTAATATAAGTGAGAAGAGATTCATGCCTACGATGCTTCAAACTTATTTATTGAAATTGTGATTTAAATGATACTATTACCATGAAGGCTAAATTAGTAATACTTTGTGTACTGAGATAATTTTTTGAAACATTTTTGATAGAAAGTAAGATCAATCTGAAACAAATTTTGAAAAGTTCATACAGAAACAAGGCTTAAAATACACAAAGAACATTTTGCAGGTTTTTATATGCAATATAGTGAACTGTTTGATTTTACTTCTCATTATTCATGTGAATTATGAAAAGCTCAGTAACAATTTATAAGAAAGCCTAGCAGTTTTTAACAAAAATATGGTGTAGCAAGGAACCATTGTCTGCGATTTACAGTATTTCAGGAAAAATGAAAGTCTAAGAAAAAGCAAATCCAACCAAACACCTCAGAAACTGGTATGCTCAATCTCATGCTATTTCAGTTCAGTCATTTTCTTGCACACGTAGTAGAATAAAATTGTGACAGGCTATCGCAGTCCTCCCAAGAGAGGTAAATTCAGAGGAAAAGTGATGACCAGTAAAGAGTTTTGGATACTCCACAGATCCAGGTGCCCCTGTTCTGACAGCTGAATTGAACCCCCAGTCAGCAGGCAGTGCAGCTGGCAGCATGATGTGGCTCATGCTGAAGGGTACACCTAGGCCTGACATGCAGAGGGCTCTTATGCTGACCAAATGCTGTTGTCTTCTTAAAATCATAGAATGGCCTGGGTTGGAAGGGACCTTACAGCCCACCCAGCCTCAACCCCCTGCCATGGGCAGTGCTGCCACCCACCAGCTCAGGCTGCCCAGGGCCCATCCGGCCTGGCCTTGAGCACCTCCAGGGATGGGGCACCCACAGCTCTGGGCAGCTGTGCCAGGGCCTCATCGCCCTCTGAGTAAAGAATTTCTTCCTAACATCTAACCTAAATCTCTCATCTTTTAGTTTAAAACCATTCCACCTTGTTCTATCACTATTTGTCCATGTAAAAAGTCAGTCTCCCTCCTAAGTTCCCTTTAAGTACTGGAAGTCTGCAATGAGGTCTTCTTTAGGTTGAGCTCAGTGGCTCATTTGGCTCATTTTAACGTAGTGGCTGAGTTCAGATACTTAACCAAACATCCAGCAGTGTTTGAAACACTGTAGGTTATGTGAGCCAACACATGATGCTGGGGCATATAAGAGCATATACGTACCTACAAGAGACATACTTCCTTTGATAGTGGCAGCTGGAGACCAGGCAGGATGTAGAAGGGTATTTTAGATGACAGTAGGCACACATGATTAGGCAACTAAATTCTGCCTCTAGCTCACCTGTGACACCTACATCAAAGTCACATAAATTTACGTATGAAGCTGAAGCTCAATTTAACTCTTCATGACAATTAATGCTACCTGAAGGAGCATGTTCTCCAATTACATTCTCTCTAATATTATCATATTATATTCATTGTACATATAGTGATACTAATTTGATGATGAAAATAATGGAACATAAGGAATGAATAGAATGCAGTTGCTTACCCTCCATTCATTTTGAAGAAATGCTGGAAATGCAGAGGTAATAAGTATCTTTATAGAGATGCATATTTTATCATGCTTCCTCTGACTTCCTACTCGTTCTTCCACTTGCCACTCCTCCATGATCTCTTAGAGTATTTGCTGAGTATTGTCAGTGGTTTTCTAGTTCAATGTGGAAGGGTTTTCAGTTTGAATAGCTAATACTGAAGCACAACGTGGAGATGTCTGTTTAATTTAAATGTTTCCGATCAGAAGCTAAGTTAAGTATGCGACAATAATATGATAAACATTCTGTTGGACCATAAAGGGGCAGATAGGCTTTGCTTGATGACATGTGTGTTTTGGGTGATGGGAGCATTATTGAAACCTGCTGTCTTCAAATCTTGCTCTTGTGCATTTTAGGATTAAATGGTATTTATAAACTATATCCTATAAAGTAGAAAATATAGTAATATTCATGTCATAACAGAAGTCATTACGTTGTAAAAGATAAAGTAGTTAAGGCAGACATTAAATCTGTTTAGGGCCATTTTCCAAAAAGTTGTACTGTGAGATGTTTTTTTTGTTGTGCGTGTCATAATGTCCAAACAATACTGCTATTTAATGAAGAGTTTTCCTCACATGAAGGCAAGGTTTTAATCTTGCTTTGAAATTAACACTCTGGAATATATAAATAAACCTTCTCTTTCCCTCTTACACACACCTGCAGCGTCTATGTCTTCTGAAATCATCATTTTTTAATTCCAAGTCCATGATAAAATGTTACATTCCATTTGGCCCCACTAGTAACACATCCCTTCACTCGTGGTTCTGTTTGCAATTACATTTAAGGCCTATCAGCCTATTTTAATCCATGTAATGCATTCCAGGCTGATTTGTGTTGCTCTAATCTCTTAATCAAAATGTGATGTAGCTTCAAAGTAAATTCCTATGGAAGTTTATTACGCCCATACCTTTATCAGCCAAGCTTGTCATCTCATTTGCAATTCAAAAATATAAATGTATTTAATAATGTCATAACCAGTGCTTTACTGCATACAAAAAAGGTGCAAGAAGTGCCGAGGGTGATGTTTAATTAATCTGCTAGAGGACCTTAGTATTTTATACTCACTTTTTATACTGTGGTATCTCAGCTCCTTGACTTTCAGCTGAATTTATATGAGAAAGAGTGCAACTGAATTTCTCATGTTTTCCCCTGAAGCCACTGATAGAAACATCCATGCTTACAACCTTTAATTCCACTTTTAATCAGTTTCAAAACTACAAGTAATTGATGATAAGCTATAGCTGTTGTATGGATATCTAAAGAGGAATTAAAAGAAAATCAGGCAGAGCACTGAGTAGAGTTTTTCAGTCTATCCATGCTGATGATGTCTAATGTGGAGATAAAACTCACAACTTAAGTTATAGATGTGCATTTTTTCCTTCTGAAGTCATTATTTATTATCTGAGGGTGGCAGAGCACCGGCACAGGCTGGCCAGAGAGGCTGTGGACTCTCCCACTCTGGAGAAACTTGGAAACTGTCTGGACGCTTTCCTGTGCAACCTGCTGCAAGAACCTGCTTTAGCAGGGGCTGGACTGGATGGTCTCCTGGGGTCCCTTCCAACCCCTGCAGTTCTGTGCTTCTGTCAGCAATAGCAGATAATAGACTGTGGTCATGTAGCTAAACTACTAGGTTCCACTTACCTTTTATTACCTGATAATTACTCTGATAATTATATATGTTATTTCACGCTTCTCTGAATAACTATTAATAGTGCTTTTGCAAAATATTAATGGAAGTGATTATACTCTTCCCTCATCCTTACAATAATTCAAACTATATGGTTTATAGCAAATGAACTAAATAAAAATCTGGGGTTTCTTTTGCACATGGACATAACTGGAAAATATATGAAAATACAATTGTAAAACTAAATATTTAATGGCACAGTGTCATGCCATTATGTTCAATGGAGATGTTCCAACATGCACTGACTTTCTGGCTTTTCCTGAGAGTTATATCTACAGCAATGACGTGCCATAACATGCAAACAGATAGGGTGTTTTTCAAATGTGCCACTCAAATACTTCGCTGGAATAGAGGTCCTTCAAGGACAGACTGGATATGCAAGGGAGGAGCTGCCCTTTTTATTGTGAGAACAGAGGAATTCCTGGTGCTCTACTTCGGGATGGATGAGGAGCAAGCTTGGAGCTTATGGGTCAGGATTAAAGAGCAGATAACTTGGGCATCATCGTAGTGGATGTGTACTGTTGGCCACCTGTTTGAGAAGAAGCAGATGAGGCCTTCTCCTGGCAACTGAAGAAGCCAGGTGATAACTGATATATCTTTCTCTCCAGAATACCAGTGGTGTCAAATGCTCAGCCTTTCCTACAGACCTTAAAACAAGATAGAAATGGATCTCTTATCCTGAAACTGCACAAACACCTTCACATAATGACAAGGTTATTTAAATAGCAAGAAACTGAAACGACGTCAAATTCTATGACAGTAACATAGGAGGGCATGAAATTTCAAACTATATAGTTTCATACAGCTGGCTGTATAAGAAGATATGCAGCTCATCAAAGAACTGGACTTCGCTTGTATCTCCGTTATATCACAGCCTGCTACACAGCGCAGCTAAGCTGGTACTGGAGGTATGAGGGAAAAGGAAATGGATAAGGAAATGGAAATAAAGGAAACGTAACGGAAAAGGAAAATGATGCCAAAACATAATCAAGTGAAAGAGCACACTGTAGAAAGTATGTTGGTATCATAGATGCATGCATGAATAAGAAAGGGAAAAATAAAGGAAAAGTGTAAAAGCCAACAGTCAACAAGCCAGAATGTGCATCTACAACATTTATTTCAATCAGAACTGCACTTTTGCTGCAGATCTGATAGTTTTGACAGTTCTCACATCCCTCTGGTTTACAGTACGGAGAAGGCAGGGACCGCATAAAGTAGATTCCTTTTGGATGAAACCAAACTGAGAAATGGGTTCCAAGAATACCCTTACTTATATATGTTTTAAGTCTGCTGAATGTGGCTAGAGTTGGTCCAAAGTAAAATCCCCCAGATCTGTGTAGTATGAACAGCAGATCTTTAGCACCAAGCATATTGCTCAGTGAATGCACCCTTTTCAGGCCACATTCCCTCCCAGCATTCCTACAGAATTCTGAATTCAACTGCAGTTGTGGTTAGGATGTCTCTCCTAATAAATTTTGCATCATTTAAATTTACTGATAAAAGAAGTCTTTTGTAAGCACGGGTAGCATTGTGGCAATATATATTTCATTGAAATTACAACTCATTCACTGTAATGAGTGATGGAAATATGAGCGAGAATAGTGAAATGCTTGCATAGTTAAGAATTGCCAGGTAGGACACTGGGAATGAAGGACAGAGAGGGATCATGATATGTTCCCAAAGAACCACATTTGAGGCAGTCTCTGCTTGTTGAAGAAAAATTTGAATTTGTTGTCACCTCTAGCTAGCATGTAAAATAAAAGTCAGATTTTTTGACAGCAGCATATCTGTGCAAAATATCTTAGTTCTACCAAATGAGAATTGTGTGGCATTTAGTTCCTTAGGATTTTTCCATCATCTCTAATGTGTAAGGTTGCCATCTTGTTAACACTCACCAGCACAGTTACAAGGATAGGAGAACAATCAACTAGGCACAAAATAACGTAAAACCACAAAGACAGAGCACAGCCATAGACTCTCAGTTTTCAGGAGGGTGCTGATATCCATGTGATAAGGCTACACAGTGGCCCCTTTGCAGAAAGGATCTTAGGAACTGTTCAAGACTCTGCACCCACTTCAACTGGGTTTTGGATGTCCTGGCTTTAAGATGTGTTTGCTTGCAGCAGCACAGCCAAGTAATCCTTTGGTATGGCTGAACTGCTTTGTCCCACCTACACATGTACCACCCACATATAGGTAATCACCACTCCTCCTGTGCTGGGCTGAAACTTCTCTTATTTCAAGAGGTAAACTGATCCCAAAGTCATTACTATTTAACATGCATAAATACCATTTTTCATATACCAAGTCTGTCTGACAACAGGGGGAAGTCTTTGATGAAGCTACATGCCAGTTTTTGTGCTGTATATAGAATAGTCTAAAATAAATATTAGTATATTGAATGAATTTTAAGACTGTAATATTTGCAAAAGTTTTGTGGAGTTTTAATTATGTCTATTAATTCTAATGGAAGTTGCACTGTAAAAATCCTGTTTAATTTTCAGAAGTAGTAAAATATTCGTCTGTCTTCAGACATTAAATATAATTTTAATAATTTACACCTCTACTTTTACATTAGCTGTGTATTCTGTAGTTCCATTTAATACGGTAATAGTGAAACTGCATCTGTATGAGAATTGTCTCATAATTGTTAATATATATTTTTTTTTTCTGTTTTCCAAGTGGCTATATAAATCACTTGCATTATTTTTTTTAATAGTTGAACTTTTACAATATAGTATTTTTTTTCTTTTCAGGGCCTGAAGGAGCACTTTTTGAGCACTCTGTAGAAACACCACTTGTGAAGGCAGAAGCTTTTAAACAGCTTAGGTAAGAACTTATACATAAAAACGTAAATTTAATAAGTAAATGTTAGCTATATGTGCTCACATTTTTCATAACAAGGGATTTTTAACAACATTTATGGAATTACCACTAACTTCTATTTTATATGACAGATTGTTGCTCTACAGGAAAATCTACGTTGGTGTGCAATTTTGAAGTATAATATGAGATGATTTATTACTGATGGTGAATATTTAAAGCCACGTAATACACTGTGGAAAGTTTTTCAGAACTCATAAGTATGACATTTTCTGCTACATTGAAAAAAAAGTTGCTTATCTGAAGCGAGTCATAGACTTATGATGATTAAAAATTTTTAGAAACTAGTATCAGTCTGAGGAAACAGACTAGTAAGAAACATTTGGAAAGGTGCAAAACTGTCTAATTAAAAAATAGTGTCAGGTGAGAAAATCACTATCAGGTATCTTCTATGTTTCAGCACTCATTAATCCTGGGATAATGACTTGTGCATTCCTCTTTGTAATTTGAAGTACTCTAAATTAGTTTATAATATGTTGATTGTGATGAGCACATCTCAGTCTACATTCAGTTCAAGAAAGTCTTTTATTTCATTTTATAAATCAGTTCAAAGAAAACATAAATGAAGAGAACCTCTTTGTAATTTTACTTCTGTCCTTTCATACCTTGGCAGTCTGCTACTTTCTGTCATAATTTCTCTTCTTAGTGCTTCTTCTCCAGGAGGGATATAACTGTTAGGGAGTAGCAGAAGATGATTAAAGCTTTCAAGAAGGCTGTCTGTATCTTGATGACTGAATTTTCAAATTGAGAACGGCAAATGAGAAGGAAACTTTAAGACACTTCTTTTAATTTTCCTCTTGATATTCAACACTTACTGACAGTGAGATACTGTGTGCTTGCATTTGAGGACAGAATGGGCTTGGGCTGTTAGTTTTTTGCATGTTCATATCCACTTTCACAGAATCGCAGGGGTTGGAAGGGGCCTCAAGAGATCATTGAGTCCAACCCCCCTAGCAGAGCATGTTCTCTACAGCAGGCCGCACAGGCAAGCGTCCAGATGAGTCTTGAATATCTTCAGAGAAGGAGACTCCACTACCTCCCTGGGCAGCCTGTTCCAGTGCTCCATCACCCTCTCTGTGAAGAAGTTCTTGTCCATGTTTGTGTGGAACTTTCTATGCTCCTGTTTTTGGCCGTTGCCCCTTGTCCTATCACTGCATACTGCTGAGACGAGCCCAGCCCCATCCCTTTGCCTCCTGCATTTCAAAAATATGTTTCTTCTACTGTAGTAGAATTTGTATGTGGCAGACTTTGGCCAACACATAGAATTTTGCATTGTAATGAACATTGTTTGGTTTTGGAGGGAGTGGGCTCATTATGTTGTACATTTTTCATTTCCGCCGATTATCTCAGTCTTGATAAAGTATTTATGAGCGCTTAAGACATTGAAATTTGTGATTACAAAGTCAAGAAGCTCCCATTAATTTTAATTGGATAAATATCAGTTATTTTCCATGGTTGTTACTTTGCTTCAAATATATTATCAATTAATAATATTTAATAGACTTAAAGCTAATAGTTTTATCCCACAGACATTGTGCTATGTTACATTTTATGTATAAATTCTTATCTAAACTTCATTTAAAAACAATTACACTATTTCAAGCTATATCTAACTATAGCTATCATATTTTTCATCTGATTTTGACATAACATTTGAAGGAAAACACTGAGATTAATTCAAAATATTTGTAATGTTCTCCTTCACGTATGAGTTTACCTGGGGGCTTATCTGTTTAGTGATATTAATCTGTCAACAATAAGCACATCTTGATCTCAAGTGTTTCTACATATTTGCAGGGTTCAGTTCAGTGCTCATTTTACTTAAAATAGTGGCAAATATAGATTCTTTCAGAATTTATAGACGTGCTAATATTATTATAATATCAAGGAAGTATTTACTTGGTGACGTCAACACTGATGTCTGCCTTACAGCTGCTAACCACCTATGCTAGAAATAAAGTTAGTTTAATGCAAAAAAGAATGCTGGATATCAGGGCATGAAGCTGTGTGATGTATGCAACGCTCACTCATGTCCTGGCAGGCCCTGAAGACATAACTGAAAGCTAACTCACAGCAGTTCAAATGCTTTGCTCCTTTAATTTTTTTTGCTGTCTTTACCACCCATAACTGATGTCAAGTCTGAAAGCAGAGATGACAATGATTCCATGGAGGGGTCCTGAGAAGGATCAAGAAGCAAACACATTTGTCTGCAGTGCAGATGCTAAGATATAGGCAGAGAAGAGCAATCTACAAAGCTGATGCTGGAAAAGGTTATTTTCAAGGGCAACCTTAAATGTCAGTGTAAACAAAATTAATGCATTCCATTGTGAAAAAGCTGAGGCAAGTTTACCAATGAATTGGAATTTTCTAATGCTTTATAAATATTCTGTTGAATTCCACACTCAGATACAGGAAGCTGTCTATTGAAAGGCACTTCAATGTGAATTTTTTATGCAATTTTAAGTATTACTTTTCTGTTTTAATTTTGAATAATGCCGCTTTTCCAGATTAAGGTAGTGACTATGAAGTTAAAGGTAATAGAACCTATTTACTCATCCCAAGTCCTATCTCTGCACTTTCACCATCTATTAATCTTCTGCTATTTTCCTCTGGTTCTTATTCATTGGTTACATTGTGCCATGTGAATATGATGCCTTGGATGAATGTGATATGAAGTGCTGCAATATGCAGCCTTAGGTATAGAGAATACTGCTTCAAGAAATCCCATCTGCTTCAAATGTAGTTGCATCTTTCAAGGAGCTGACTGGAAAGCTGTAACTGTTCATAGCATTTCAGCTGCTGTCATATGAACAGGGACCACATTCTCTTTTATACAAATTTCGAGCATCATCACAAACAATATTGGCACAAATGGCCTTCTGAAGTACACATTCTGCTGGCTTTCGTGTCCAAATGCTGAATTTCAAGATAGGCTGCTTCTCTGGAAACAAAGTGATAAGTGAACATTATCTTTCTATAGCTAAGTAGTGGAGACAGAGCAACGCAATTATGCTGTGGTCAGTAACTGTCTTTTCATTCTGTAGTTTGAAGGAAACACATTGAACCCTTCTCAGTCTAATAAATTGAAATCATGACTCACTCATAAAGAAAAAGAGATGTGCTTTCGCTTACTTCCAAATGGTATGAAGAATTATAGTAACAAAATCTACTTTTCACAACTGAAGCATCCCTAGATTTAAAATAAGGATGCCTACTTTTTAATTCCCGTGCTGGAGTTGTTATATCTGGATGAGATACCATCTATTAACTAATTGTGTACTGTGCATAATGAATATAATGTTCACAGATGAGTACTACTTTGCTCTCATATTTACCGCATATGGATTTCTGACAGCCGGCAACTGTGCATTCTGAGCACAAGTCCTGTGGGAAATCACTTTTAGTACAGTCAGTCTGTGGTGTTTTGCCAGTTCTACAACTGAGGTTTTCCATCCAAGTTCAAATGTGACCCACATCATTCCACAGTTCTTGGATTTGAAAAGCACAATAGCAGGAATGATGTCACTGTTCCAGAGAGTCAGCTTTTGTCAGAGCATGATTATAAATGCATATATAATGTCATCAGGATATGGCTATATTTAACAGCTTATGAGCTGAAATCTTCTGAGAACATTTCAATATTTCCTAGGGAAATGACCTTATTTAAAACAAATATATTATATTGCCATTTATAAAAAATTTACGTATGTAATTTAAAAAGCATTGCTTCATATTTTGATGAAATACCTCTGTCCAACACTAAAAAACATCAAAACAAATATTTACTGGCTTGTGATATTCATGCTGTAGAATATCAATAGTTTAAGGGCATACTTATACAGATACTTTTCAGCATTTAGTTAAAGCAAGTTGCTGTACTGCTAAGTTGCTTGTAAATATGATTAAAAATGATAAATATGGCCCTTTTAATTTTAACTTCTGTTTTGTGGCAGCCAGTAGTTCTAGTTTTCTTACAGCTTCTGCTTGTCTTTGACTCTTTAGGGCGACTTACTTCTATCCTTTCCTCATTCCTAATATGTTTCCTTTTGCACTCAAAGGATAGGTTTGCTGTAGTTCAACTGGGTAGTAAGACAGAAAGGCTAGAAACTGAAGCTGTGTGGTTTTATGGGCACGGGAATAAGGATTAGGAAGGAAATCTAAAAGGAGATGAATAGAAGCCAATCAGGGTAAAAACATTCACAAAATAATTGCTTAATCATGTTTGTAATAGTAATGCTTACATGCTAATTGACTAAAAATACCACTTAAGTAATTGAAGAACAGTGATTTTTATTTGCGTTCATTATGCAAAGCAGAAGCCCAGTCAATCAGAAGAGAATGAATCGCATAACTGAGAAGTGAGTCTACAATTATGAGTCAGTATTTGTAAAGCATCTTTGCTCCTTGATTAGTGAGATGTTTCTACTGCAATATAATTTTATGAGCCCTGGCATTAATTTGTTAGTTATCCTTTTACATTCATACACTTTACTGTATTCAGGTTAACTGAAAACACCATTAAATACTGCTTTTGGAAGCTTAAAATTTTTTTTCCTTCCACCAATGAGCTCACATCTATGAAAAGGCCTAGTTTAAAAGGATGAGGCAGTAGAGGACATCACATTTATCACTTTTTTAGAAACATTTCTGACTCAGATATTTAAAAATACTTTATTAGCATAGACCTGGGTGCTACTTTATATCTGGTCTTCTTTTAAACATCGATTTTACTTGAAAATATTAATCTTAAAGTGAAAAGGATTTTCCAGGTAAAATCTCCTTTCTCCATCATGATTCGCTAGCTGTTTTTGTGCACCCATGTTCTTGAAACATCTTGGGATTGAGTTTAAACATTACAATGCTAACTTTTTGCTTAATTCCAATAGTTCTTCATATCATTTCTCATAATCTTTGTTGATATTTTAAAGTGCTATCTTCATGAGCTGGTTTAGGTCATATTTGATTTTTTCTTGCTTTTCAGGCATTGCATTTGTAACATCTTCTGCATAGTTTTCTACTCAGTATTCACTCTGTTTGTCATACATCCCTAGGGTGTTATAAAGAAAATAATAGTAGGGAAAAGGGAGCCCATGTGCACTGATTTTTTGAGTAAGTGTGCTCTGTAGAGCTGTGTTCCCTTCATCAGAAATATGAACACAATATAGATCTTCCAAACTCAAGGAAATGTTCTTCAAAGCATTTACTCCTTTCTGAAATACCCTGAGGTTTTCATCTATTAAGACGATCTTTTCCTCAGTACTTAATTTCTCCGTCTTTCTCGAGTTATGTACAAGCACATATTTCCAGTAGGCATGTACATGTGCATGGACTACAAACAGTACACACACAGCCAGCAACAACAGCCACCCCAGAGAGCAGTCATACCCATCCACCTCACAGCTGATATCATTAACTCCTCTCTATGAGCTTTACACCAGGCAGAGTGGTCTCATTTGTTTCCCTTTGATGTTCATAGGGATGGTCCGTTCAGTGTGCTCTCTGTCCTGATGAGATTATTGATGCTTCTTCATTGATTCCTCTAATTCTGTCTTTAGATCAGATCTGACTTTAATTTGATTAGCTTTTAGTAGCAGAGCTGGCAGCAAGACAGTATCCTTGCTGGCATTTCTACTGAAAGCTCCCAGGGCCTGATCTTCTGCACTAAGTCAGCTGCTGATTCTGGACTGAGTTTGGTCTTGATGGCTGAGAGGCCTTTCTTGGCTTTGAACATGCTTCAGTTCAAATTCAGCACTTTGTGGGAGCCATCTCTGCGCTGGTGGAAACTCTTTGAGCCTCCATTGGGAATATATATAGATAAAACTGGGTCACTCATCATTTCACCCACAGCTGACTGATTTAAGGGATTTTTAAATCTTGTGAATAAAAAATGATGCAAGGCAAATGGGCCATATGGCCTTAGGAGATAGATTTACCTCTGCTGATTAGATCATCCTTCCTTCTGTAATTATGAGTCTGCAGAGGCACTCTATTCTGCTTTCACAGAAGATGCTTCCCTCCTGGGGTTGGGCAATCATTTGGTGACCATTGGGAACAGAGCCTCAGGTCTCCCAGCAAAACTGCTTCCACATAGATGTGCTGGCAGTCACAGCTGCTCTCCTGAGCTCCTACAAGATTTTGCCTGCTTCAATGAACTGATAGCCTCTGAAACCACTCAGTGATACCTCAGTAGCAGGAGTAGAGGAAATCCACACACTGATGTTAGTGGGCAAAACCAGAAAGTATTTCCCTAAGAACACATGCCAGGTTTCTGCCCACTATTGTAACTTTCACTTAAGCCAGTAAGGTGGCTGATGTTCTTCCTAAAGCCTCAGCTTTTCAGAGATTTCACTTGACACATTTAAGTCGATAGTTGTTTCTGCTGCTTGTACAGGGCAAAGCCATTTACATGTTTTCCATGACTGCTTATGTCAGTAGTGCAAAGACCAAAGGTATAATCATTGTTGAAGTACATATCTGATGATGTCAGATTATTCTGTGAGATTGCTAAAAGTGAACTTGTCATCAGTGATTACAGCATTCTCCACCAGAGTGCAAACTACCATGAAAACTTCGTTAGTGATTGTCAAAGTTAGACACCTTGCAGATGGAGCTCTATTTGTAAGTCTATGATTGTGCTGCCACTGGTCTAAGCTGTAATGGTGAACTGGGTAGAGTTTCCCTTACATTATTTTTCACTTACATAGCCACCAGCACATATATCAAGGAAGCTAGGAGGAGGCATGGAATAGGAGTCTCCCACCATAAGGATGTGTGTGTGGTAAATACAGAAAGAAGAAAGGAGAGCATTTCCTAATAACAGTAGTAGTCCATGATGCAATGTACGCGTACACAGTCACTGCTCAGGTTCTCCCTCTCTCTCTAAGCCTATGTGTACAAGTTGTAATACAACAAGTTGTAATACAGGTTGTGGTGAGGAAAATGAAGAGTGTGGCACATGCAGCCGTTGTACTAATGAATCAGAACAGGGAAAGGGCATCACCCACTTGTCAGCAAAGACCTCTTGAGTGCTTCTTTTCATGCACACCTGCAGAACACATGGATGGTATGAACAGCATGTACTGAAGAAGTCAAGTGACTTGAAATGTTTCTATGCTTCTGCATAGCAAAGAAAACATTGATTGAGATATATAAAGAAAAAAGCATAGCACATTTCAGCCTGGAAGATAATTTTATGAAAATACTAACCAGATTTCTACAACAATGATGCAGATAGCATTATTATATCAAAATAAAATTTTATAATACAATAAGTTGAAGTCATTGAAGTTATTTGAAAAAGATAACCATGCTGGAAAACATCTGTGGTGTGCCAGATTCAATCACATTCACTAGAGTCTTGGTCGTCTTTAATTACCTTGAGAGTCAGCACATCATAAAATTGAGGTCATCCTGGAGACCTTTTTTGGATTAGCTCTGCTTACCACTCTTTATCATAACTGTCTGTCTTGAGAGAAGCTTCTATTTTAATCATATCTCCATTCTAATCTTTAATCTTCATTCCTTCAATATCTCTGGATTGAGTGACAGTGGACAAATAGGAATAAAGCATCTCAGTATTAAAGATGGATGAAGCACCAGTAAACAACTGCACTCAATCGTACTTGCTATGTTCTTGAGTAGTTTATAAATGTTGTTTTAAACTGCTTGTATAGGCTTTAAAGGTATTATTAAAACTTGGCAGTGTTTTGTTCTCTTTAAAAGGGAACATTTAAGTGCATTTGTTCTAGAATGTAGAACATTTACTTCATATTGCTTACATAAAATAAATTCTGTTAACCAAAACTGTAGGAACTGGAAACATCTGTTATTCAAATCTGTCTTTGTGATTGTACTTGTGCACAAAGATCACCTCTAAGCTATATGCAGTGTTGGTGCCTGCTATGCTTATGCTTCACAATTCCCTTGAATACAGAATCTCATAACTGAACTTTACTGGAATCGTCTGTCGCCATTCCTTTCAGGTTTATAAATATTGAACAAATTTGGAACACACACTACTTTAAGAAATAAAAATATGAGAAAATTTTCATTTAGATTCAAAGAATGGAAAATACACTGAAGAACTTACCAGCTGACATCTTAAACGAGCAAATAATCCCAACATTTAAGAGTGGTGTCCAAAAGGAATGGAGCATCTCAGGGATCTGCCCTTTATCCTTGATCATTTTTAGCATAAGGCAACATAAGCTAAAAAATGATAGAGGTATTTAACTGAAAAGCACACACTTCCTCTATGTATTGGATAGATTTAAAAACAAAAACAAACAAGAAAAACATCTGTATCTGGTCAACACTTTTGATTATCCTAAATGCATTCATCATTGTTTCTGTGTTTCAGCTCATAGGCCAGTACACACTTCTGGTTGCTATTCAGCCATTACATATCCAGGCTGCATTCACACAACAAAGTCCAAACATAAAGAATCTCTTGGCCCAGTATAAAGAGATGCATCTTAGATGCTCATCCAGATTTAAAATTCCTCCCTCTCTGCAAGTAGGAACACTCATTCATGATTCATCAATTGAAGTGGGATGGGTTCTTCTTATGAATCATAAAATCATAGAATATCCCGAGTTGGAAGGGACCCACAAGGATCATCCAGTCCAACCCCTGGCTCCACACAGGACCACCCAAAATCCAAACCCTATGTCTGCGAGCACTGTCCAAACACTCCTTCAACTCTGGCAGCTTGGGGCCATGACCACTGCCCTGGGCTGCCTGTTCCATGCCCACTGCCCTCTGGAGAAGAACATTTTCCTAACACCCCCATGACCCTCCCCTGACACAGCTCCATGCTGTTCCCTCGGGCCCTGTCGCTGTCCCCAGAGAGCAGAGCTCAGCGCTGCCCCTCTGCTCCCCTCGTGAGGAAGCTGTAGGCCGCCATGAGGCCTCCCCTCAGCCTCCTCCGCTCTGGGCTGAGCAAACGAAGGGACCTCAGCCCCTCCTCACACCTTTTGCCCTCCAGACCCTTCAGCACACTGGTAACACTTCTTTCAATACTCTCTAATAATTTTATATCCAATAGATTTATATATGAACTATATACATTAAGTCTTTTTGCGGGAAGACTAATATCCCTGGATTGTGGCTCCAGCAGTTTACAACTGCTCAGAGAGATTGTTCAGGTGGAATTGATCTCAACTCATTTACACATCTAGAGTGCATCTACGTACATTGGATCTTATCACCTCTTTGTGGAAAGCAACAAGTATTGTTAGGGTATTATACATTTTGTCCCAAGAGAGACACTGAAAATAGGTGATGAATTAAGCCCTGGCAGTGCCTTTTTCCTTCTGTTTATTTTGAAGGCTGCACAGGGGATGGTCTGTAATTGTTGCTAGAGGCAACCACATTAGAAATATCACATGCTGACCAACTGTGCCATGTTTGGTTAACCTCTGAAGAAGTGAAAATTTGTCACGAGAAACAATGCTGAAACGAGGCCACACACCATCCTAGGGTATATTCAAATCCCAGAGTGAAACTTTTTCCACTTGTAACCCTATATTCCCTGAGCTCGTTTAAATTGTTAATTATTGTTTGTATAGCCTTGTGACTAGAACTAGCAAATGCTGGCAATTACCAGCTCTTGTTTGCTATCAGCAGTGAGGTAATGAGTCCTTCCAAGATAATAATCAGCTTGGATGCCCTGACCATGCTAGAACTTTGTCTTTTCTGGAAAGTTGTGACTCCCGTACTCACTAAAAAGAAATGCCTTTTCTTTCTAACTTGGTAGAAATCCATAGAGGTGAGTTTTTTGAGAGGTTATTTTTAAGCTTGGTGACGACACTTTCACATGTTGTTGATTTCAGGCATGAATACCTGACTTAGTGTTATTTTCAAGAGGGAATGAACTTTTCCAGTCAGAATTCGTCAACAACATTACACATGCCATGCAGAAGTCCTATATTACTGTTACTGCTGGTGCTTCACACATTAGGACTCTTAGTGTATATATATATATCTAAATGATAATAGCATTATTGTCCCAAGAAAGAAGGCTACCAGAAAAAGCAGAACCTGCTACATCCTTGTGTAATTATTTCAGAGTAGCTCTGCTGTAACTGACATATGTGGAAAGTTTCCGTGCATTACAATGTGCGTTTGTGCCTATTTTCTACAGGTCAGAGATGTGACAAACTGCCAGCAAAGCCTAGTACATTTCGAGACTTTCCCAAGTGAATGCATGCAAAATGATAGGCCTCCCAAAGTGACATTTTTGTTAATGCATTTGACCTGTAAGCAGAAGAGACTTGAGAAAAAAGTGACTTTCAAAATCAAATTACAACAAATTGTTCCATTAACTATCCATTTGACGGTTGGACTAGATGATCTTGTAGGTCCTTTCCAACCTAGTGTTTCTATGATTCTGATTATTTTGCAGTCTAATGCCACTGAAGCTTAAAAAAGAGAAGTTTCATAATTACTAGAAAAATTAGGTAGTTTATTTACAACTCCTTCATTCCAGCCAATTTTTCTCCAGTACATTTCCTAGGTATGTAATGCACATCTTTAAACAGGCACCTTCACAGTATCTTGCTCTGAATTCAATTGTACCCTGTTCATTTTCTTCTGATATTATCAGACAACTTTTCTGTATTTTCCCTAGATAGTGGTGATTTTCTTTCTTATTACTGGCACGGTACATTTATTATTGAGAAGTATTAGCTTTGGCATTCTGAAGTAGGAAGTACTTCTCTAATATTAATCTGCATTTTATGCTATTTCAAGTTTTCCTGTGAATTTGCCTGGAATGAAACAACCAGGTGCACTTGGAAGGAGCTGAAAAAAAAACCCACAAAAGTTTTTTTTTCCATTTTAAATAGTTGTAATTTTATTTTTATTTATTAAAAACATGAGTTGCATATTACATTTTATTGTGGTGTAAATGGTAGACTAACTTGGGATTGCATGTAAGGGAGCTGTAGGCCTTGACGTTGGTTGTATTGAAACAGAATGTGTGTCCTAAAGCAGACAACTCCCAGGGGCAATAACTCTTTGAAAATGAGTTCTTTGAACTAAGTTACAAAAATTGGGATAATGTAACCATTGACCAAGTAGTGGACTTGACAGGGGAAGATGGATGCTGCTTTTCAGTTGAATTTTTTTCATTATAGTCCATTTAGTTTATATCAGTGATACTCAGACTTTGAGTGTCAAAATGAATGGAAGAATACAGAAGACAGCATCATTCAGGTAGGAAGCAATTATTCCACTTTTTAATGAAGAAATTCAGTATGTGTGATGTGAAGGATATTTTTGAAAAAAGTCAGTCAGCATTTGAAAGATTTACAGTACTTATGTCAAATCAGAATTTTGTGCCAAGACTTGACAAAGCAACCAGTGTTTCCATTACTGTGCAGAAACTGATCGGGAAAGATTAACTGAGTCATTAGCATTTTGTATTTGTTGACATTCAGTAAGAGCTATCAGAGTTTATTGTTGAATACTGATATTACCATGTCCTTAAGATATATGCAGGTTTTGGAACACTCTGTGGAACTTTTCTTTCCTGTTTGCAGAGAGAGGTAATTTTAGGAGACATTCCAACAAAAATAATTTTACAAAACAAAACAAACAGAAATTAAGCATGTACTGAGACAGATCTCAGTCCTGCTGTCTTGTCCTTCTTTGCCTTTGGACCTGCTGGCAAACAACTGAAAACCACAAGGCAGAACACCAAGATCCATAAATGTGGGCAGTCATATTCTTCTTCCTTCTTCCTACATCCTAATCACCTTCCTCACTTGTCTGACCTCAAAACATCAGGTTGCTGGGAGATAAGTGAAAATGGGAGGGAATTGGCAGCAGGCATCAGTGTGTGCGTGCTGCTTGCTGTTCACCTTTCCAGCTCCAGTTTAGAAAACGTTTTCCACCATCTTGTATCAAAAGAAATCCAGCTTCCTCATAAAGAGAGAATTCCATACATTGGACCATAAACAAACACTAACAGTCTCTTTCCTGTGTCACTAGTGGATGCTATGGCTGTGGGTTACCCTCTTTCAATATCTGGCTCCATTCCTGGTGAATTAGACTGCCTTCAGACTAACGAAATAGCAAAGCTGAAAGCAGACATGCAGAGAACCATTGCCAACTCAGCCCACAGAATCCTCTGTAGGTTGTTTTTTTGACTCTAGCGATGTTAGTTTCTTAGTAAGTTAAACAATCTCCTTTTCCCTCTTTTTTTCCATTGCTTCACACTCCACAAGTATGTCTACATGAGTATTTTAATTCAAGTTAGGAACATACTTTTGAGGGAAATCTCCCAAGTGCCCACACTCCTCACATCTTCGTCCTCGCTGTGGAACTGGTTGGAGCACGTGAGCAGGATGGCTTTTCAAAATCAGCCTGAAAGCTGTGCTCCAATTTCTCTGGGATTTCAGACCACAGGGCCAGACAGCAGCTAGTCCAGAACACATATAACATGGGTGTCAGGCCCTTGGCATCAAATGTTGTGCAGTCCCAATCAATTCCTCCTGCACTGCGCCAGGTGCTGTTATACCCCTGGCAGCTACCACAGTACCTAGAGCCACTCATTAGTCCTGAATTCATCTTCCCAAATGAGGCACAGGCTGTGGCAGATGTCTCATTTAGAACAGCACATTACACAGATTAATTCCTCCAGATGAAAAAGTTCCTCACACCATTCTGTTAAACATAATTTGTATGTCTGTAATAAAAAGATAACATTAAAAAATATAAAGTGATTGGAAACAATATATTCCCACATTGCTCTGCCACCTGAATTCAAACACTACAGCAGGACCAAAATCTATGAGACAAAAGTCTGTCCTGTGAGTCTCCATGCACCCTCCAGCATTTGCAAGCAAATTGAATTTCTGTTTTGCCAAGGATTTTGAGGGATGCACATCTTCTTTTTGTTCAACCCCCGCTACTGTCTTCATCCTTTTGTTTCCTAAAGGACAGATCTTGACATTTTTTTAACAGCCATTATCTGCACACAGTAGCGTGTCTGCTTCCTGACTGACCCAGACCAGATACAGCGCATAGCAACTTCCTCCAGTTTTAAGGTCACTAACAATAAAGTTCTTTTTGCCTTATTAATGGCCATTTAAAACACTGCCAGTGCTCTGTTCATATATTCACCTATTTCAGTGTCTCTGTCCAAGACCCTCTGGGTTCACACAAGCATTTCCATCCCCAGCTCTTCTGCTGGGGTGCTTCTGTGATCCCCAGGCACTGAAGCACACAGAAGTCTAAACCTGCCCATTGGTGACAAAATGCCTCAAGGCTCTCATCAATAAACAATTTCAGGTGATGTTAAGCTCAAGTCTAAGGGCTGATGAAGTCATGTTTCTTCAGGACCAAGCAGGGACTGAGAAGGGACGTTCAAAGTCAGCTCAGTCACATAATTTTGCCTGTTTCCCTTTTATTAACTCTGGATTCGAGACTCTGAGCCTTTGACAGCTGTGTAAGGAAATATATCATGATTGTTACTGAATGTTGCCTTTGCTAAGTCTAACACATAAGACTTCCAGAAGGCTTTAAAATCACTGCTTGAGCTGCACTGCAGTTTCCATTGCCTGGAAGCTCCCATGACTTGCTTCATTCGGTAAATCTTGGTTAATCTAGAAGTAGGACCTGTATGAAGAATGGAAATTTAGGATTGCGATTAACATACCAAATGTAATCCTGGCACGTAATATAAATTACATGTAAGTCCTATCATAAATCTGTAACTGCTCCTGGAGTCTGTAGGCTTCTTGCCAGCATTACATTTGGTAGAAGATAAAAAATATTTCTCTGGCATTTAGTTGATTTTCAAACTCCAGATGTGATACGCTCTTCAAAAATCCGTCCCAGTCTGCCTCCTTCTAACATGCAGCAGACTTTAAACAGAAAAATGCATGTCTACATATATATTATTTATGTAGGTGAAATGCTTTACAAAAAACATGAGCAATTTCAATGTTTATAGCTTTTTACTAAAACAAAGGAAACAGTTGTATTCCTGCTGTATGCAACTACCTTGACACTGATTTATGAAAAGATATTAAACTTTAAATATTGAAAATACAGACTTTAATTTTTCACTCTACAATGCATACAAATGTGCACTGAAGTATGTTCCTTTGTAGACCTCCCATGTTAATCACACGGTGAAACACTGAGTTCCCTTTTCATAAATGTATAACATAAGGAACTGGGGCAAGAAGTAGCAGAAAATTTGCTAAATGACAAAGACCAATCTTAGTAACGATTCCTGTAGTGTATCAGAAGCCTGATGCAGAACAGACCTGTACGTACGCTCTTTCACACAGATCATGATGGGGGTTTGTGCCATCTCGGAGTTCTGGGGTGGCATCAGATCTCCTTATGGATAAGGTCCTAATGCACAGCCATGGTGCTGTTATCCATTTTAGGGATTTAAGTTATCAATATGGAGTTTAACTTGATCGAAGGCGACTAAGCCAGGAAATGTCAGGGGAGAGGCAGGCAGAATCCTTTGCAACCGCTGCTCAGCAGTAAGAAGAAAATAGTGCCTGAATTATTTCTAGATCTTGGAATACAAAATGAAGTTTCAGCAATGGTGCTCAGATCATCATGGTTTGAGGTGTGTGCACACACCTTGTCCCTAGATTTCCAGAAAGCAGAAGGTGAGGCCCCCAACACAAGAAGGATGTGGAGCTGTTGGAGCAAGTCCAGAGGAGGGCCACGAGGATGATCAGAGGGCTGGAGCACCTCCCCTACGAGGACAGGCTGAGAGAGTTAGGAATCTTCAGCCTGGAGAAGAGAAGGCTGCGGGGGGACCTGATAGCAGCCTTCCAGGACCTGAAAGGGGCCTACAGGAAAGCAGGGGAGGGGCTTTTTACAAGGATAGATAATGACAGAACAAGGGGTAATGGTTATAAACTGGAAGAGGGTAGATTTAGACTGGATATAAGGAAGAAATTCTTCCCTGTGAGGGTGGTGAGACACTGGAACAGGTTGCCCAGAGAAGTCGTTGATGCCCCCTCCCTGGAAGCATTCAAAGCCAGGCTGGATGGGGCTTTGGGCAACCTGGTCTAGTGGGAGGTGTCCTTGCCCATGGCAGGGGGGTTGGAACAAGATGATCTCTAAGGTCCCTTCCAACCTGAACAGTTCTATGATTCTATGATTCTATGAGACTGAGGTGCTGAAAGCTGGTGTCTGCCTGGGTCTGCCTCCTGGTGATGTTGGGTGATGCTGAGTGGGCACACGCAGAGCTGGGAATGGAGAAGTGTGGCTGAGTTCTATGTTGTGGACGTAGCCCGTTATTCTGTGTTTGTGCAAGGAGTGCATAGAACAGGCAGGGTAACATGGATGTAATGAAAACTGGGACCATTGTTGTGTCCCCACAACTCAGAGAAGCAAAAATTTCTCCTGAGCTCTTTTTCCTCCTCCCCTGCGCTTTACTTTCTCATACGTTCAGCTTGAAAGGCTGGAACCTCTCTGGGTTCCCCATCCTGTGAGACTGTCAGGCCAGAACCTCTCAAGAAGGCCAAAGTTTTTTTCAGAAAAATACTTCAATGATGTAACTTGTTTGAAAAAAACGATGTGTCAAAAAAAAAAAAAAAAAAGAAGAAGAAGAACAAAACCTCTTTTGTATCTGCTGCCTTATTTAAAACACTAAGGATTACGTTATCTGAAGGAAAACATGAGGTCCTCCACTTTGTTTTCTCTAGCCATGATATTCACCTGTCCAGTGGTGGCTGATACTGTACAATTCTGGCTGGTGTCATCAGGAAGGGTGAGGCAGTGTCCAGCAACAAGAGACGGTCTGCTGCAGAGTCGTGGTGCCTCGGGATGCAGCCTTTCTGTGCTGGATTGCCGTCAGAAGCAGCACTGCAGTCACTACCTTATTGCTGAGCTTGGATTCTTTCTTTCCTTGTCATGATTTTTAATTACTGCTTCTATCCCTGCGACTTGTTGTGGAAATGGTACCAAAATTCTGGAGAAGCACAGCCTCATCTGTTAGGAGCGCAGCGGTCACCAGCCCTGCGCAGGTGCCCGCGGAGGTGACGCGGGGCTGGCGCGGTGCCTTCCTGCCACCTGGTGGCACCCGGCGGGTTGCAGCTTCCCATTCCGTGCCATCATTCTTATTTCAAGCTAAACTGTTGATTTTTAAGTTTCAGGCGTCATCTAGTTAAGGAACACATACAAGGGGAGTGAAACCGATCTGACTGACAGCAACGTCAAAGCTCTCAGTGACTAACAGAGAGCCAGGCTGCACTAGTTCTTTTGTTTTCCATGCCCTATTATGTCACAAATGAAAGCAAATTCAAATCAAACAGTGTAAAAATGGGCTCCATTATAAAGAAACAATAAGTTATACTGAAATCGTCTGGAGCTATCTCTGAAAAAATCTGTGCATTCGTATGATGAGTTCAGCTGTATTTTCACTTGGGATACTTAGGTGTTTTTAAAGGCACCTACTTTCTCAAGTCTGCCTGAAGAAAACAGCAGCTGCATCTTTTTTTCTGACCTCAGGCAAGGTCCTCGAGGTACTTGTTCAGAGTTTATTTTATTTTCAAACTAAAGGGGCGTATGAGAGCCCACTACTTCAGATTTCCTTCTGCTTTTAGGCTGGAATCACCGACTCGATCGCTGAGCATGGATGCACCAAGAGGCATTAATATCAAAGCACAAGCTGGGAATATTGAAGCCCTTTCCCAGATGGATATCAAACTACACAGCAGTGATGGCGTGGTGAGTGCAAGCCCTTCTGTTTCTGCAGCTGTGCTTGGTGATATTGAATAACTTGAAGTCTTTTCTCTAGTTCTGCTAATTGAGTCCCTATGATATTAGGAGACAGGATATTAAAATCAATGGTGCCAATAAGATGTTTGTTTATGGTTGAGATTAAGTAGTAGTACCAATTGATACAACGCTGTTTTAGCTTAGAGAAGTGCCTTTAATTTGTAAACCCGTAGGCAACTCAGTTTGCTGTTATGGCACACTTCAGTGCATCGTTATCTCAAGTCCATTTGTCCTGCTTTATCCCATGCAGCTTTTGCTCGATGCGGAAACAGTGCGACTGCCGAAGCTGCCCGAGGGTACGAGAGGTGGGCCCGGCGTTTCCCAGGGGCTGTATGAAATCTGCGTTTGCCCAGATGGGAAGCTTTACTTGTCAGTGGCTGGCACGGGTTCCACGTGCCAAGAATACAGCCGGGTCTGCCAGTGAAGCTCCACAACAAGCACACGCCCTTGCGATTCCCATTTTTGTATTACTGCTAAAGAGCACCTACTGAAAGTGAAGTTTTCAGAACTTTGAATACAAAGTACTGACATTTTGGAAACAAACCTGTATCTACAACTCTGGACTACAGGGGGAAAAGGGAAGAAGAGCACAAACAACATTTCAACTTCAGAAGAGTGTCTTGAATCTGGTGATACGTTCTGGCAGCCACACTTTGAAAACAGCCCGACAGAGCATGAGGAAGAGTAAAAGGAGTGTGTTTTCATGCTGAACTACTGTTCACTCAGATGGTGATGTCATTGCTGATATTTTTGAGCTCCATGGGTTTTTTCTCTCACTATGTGTAAACACTTACTGCGTTAGTGAGTTAAATTAAATTGAGTGAACTACTTGAACTATCTGATAAGGTGAAGCATTATTTGAGGAATTCAGACAGTGCCAGCACATGGTCTATGCAATTTTGTTCTTGCAATAACACAAAATATGAAAGATGTGCTATTTGTACAAGTCTTGTGTAAAAGGTGTTAATTTGCTAATTGCTTTCTATTTTAATTTGGCGACATCCATGCTGATTTGCTTCTTACTAAGACTCACATAAAACTAATACAGAAAGTTCCAGGAGTTATTTACACCTTCCTGCGTCTTCAGAGTTTTTCACTAAAGAGAAATATGTTAGTACATTTTATACTAGCAATAGTGCTGCCTGTACCATCACACTCGTTTAAAAAAGCCTGTTTTATCTTAGGACATGCTAATTCAACAAGGCAATTTGCTCTGCCAGCTCCACTGGTAAAAACAAAACAATCCTTAATGTGGCTCCAGGTTGTCTGCTGCAAGGAATTGTTTGGGCGGTGGGGGAAAAAAAATCCTTTAGCAGCCCACAGGATTCAATTATGAGGACTATTACATTTCCATCTGCAGCTGTTGACTGATATCTCTGATGCTATCAGAGTGGGATTCCACCGCACATGGGGAAAGTAAAACTGCTCTTTGTTATTTTTTACATTAGGACTTTGGATACGAAGTAAATGCTCACCAGAGCCAAGAAACCATTTATTGACCTTGGAGAGAAACACAACGGCAGACTCATTCCCCTGTACAGTGTTGCACTGAACGCAAATAAATTGTTTGCACACCTCCGGATAGCAGAATTTGTATTTAATAATGTCATGGTATTTTAATGCCATCGATGCTGTTTTGTATACACTTAATATTATCCCAAGTAGGAGCTGCTATCACATAGTGCCTTGGAGTCTATTTACAGAAAGATTTTATCCTTAATTGTTATTAAACCACAAAATATCCATCCTTCACAGGAAAGAATCTTCATCGTTAAGGCAGGAGAGTCAGAACTAAAGAATGACCGTGGCTGTGCCGTTCTATACGCTTGGTGCTTCGGCTCTGGTATCCTAGATACCTAGAACAGTCTGAGCTGAAAAAGAGCCCCCAGTTAACAGTATCCACTCATCTTCTGGTAAAGCCCTGGGCAGTCCCTGCCTCAAGGGCTGTCTTTGTAATTTATCCCACAATGGTAATGTACAGTGCTGGAATTGCCCTTCATTAGCAGGGTGGAGCCCTCAGCAATTCGTGCAAGCTAGAAGAGCTTCAATGGGAAAATGCAGGAGGCGTGAGTGGGGATTTTTGGGTCCCTTCAGGCAAAGGAGGCAATTGAATCAAGGGCTCCCCTGTTCCATGGAGAGTGCACTGATTGCTGACTTCATGCCGAAGGGGAAGTAGGAAGCCACACAGTTTCCATGTCTGAAATAACTTCACTGGGCTTAGACATCTGTTTTCAGGATTGACCCCAGGGCTCTTGGCCCTAAAGAGGGGAATATTTCAGCTAAGCCCTCGGCTGAAACAGGCTTTAAGAGAAACCTGTCTTCGGCGTTTCTTTGAAGTCAGCTGAAGTGGTTACAGCTCCATGTACAGGTTCGTGCAGACCAAATTATGGGCAGCCTTAGCTTATTCTTTAGTTAGAAAGGCTGTGTGTCCTAGTGAAGGACAGCATATTCCACTGCTGAAAGAAATTCATAGGGCTGTAATGTCTGCAAGTAGTCCACAGTGAAACAAGGATTGAAGCGTCAGAGTTCAGCCACCATCTAGTATGTTCCTCATACCTGTTTCTGACAGCAAGGACCATATACCCACTTGTATGTGGTACCAAACTATTCATCTGCCAGACTTAACTGGTGAATTTTAGCCAGAGACTGAAAATAAATGCATTATTCACAATGTGCCTATTCTGCCGGCAATGAAAATACAGCATTTTAAGTTACTCATTTTAAGCTTCTGTTTTGCGGATGTATTTTCAAACGTGAATTGTCACTTAATATGGAGCAAGGGACTGAAATCAGCCTTTCCACATTTCACAAGAATAATCTAATGCCTAAAATGCTGTGTATCTGAAGGCAATTTCTGTTGCCGCTTCTCCCATTGAAGTAGCTCTGCCTTAGCATTTACAAAGCTGTGGTGTGCACCTGGAAAACCGGCGTGCAGTGCCCTGGCCAAGTAACACTACTCAGCGTCACCACACCTCAGTGAAACATTTTCGTAGCGACTGCCCTTCTATGGAGGGAATCCTTTTTGAAGTGCCCAGGTCCAGAGGTGAATTCTGAGCAGTACAGATTTGCTGTGTCTCAGGCTGGGCCATCATCCAGGTTCTAGTCTGCCTCTGTCCAATATTGAAACTTAGTTCTCATTTTCACTGTGCTACAAAATTGATGTTGAAAACATAACTGCTTTTTTTTTTCCAAGTTGGGAAGAGAAAAACGACTGTTTTTTTAAGGCAAGGATAGCAACTTCTTGTTGCTGAAGAACAGTTTGGTTTTTTTTGTTTGTTTTGTTTTTTATTGTGGTTACTGAAGAAACTGAGTTTATGCTAACATTATCAGAGTGTAATCTGCTGACACTATCATCTGAATAGTTAACGTCAATGTAGCTCATACATCACTAATTATCATTCCTAGTATCTCCATGTGGACATCTTACCATCAGTTTTTAATACTCACAAATTGTTTCTACATGAATGAAACTCTAGTAAATAGTTAAGGATTAACAAAAAATTAAGACACAGGAAATCAAGGCTAGGCTCTTCTCTGATTTATTTTCAAAAGTGTTAAGCAAATGGAGAAAAAAAAATACCACCCAGCATCACGAACTGTATTGTTTGCCTATTTTTGCCAAAAAAAAAGAAAAGAATTACTTATGGCAGTTCTTCTAGCTCTTTGAGATTGCTGTACGTTGGAAAATTAAAAAGATCAAAATGGTAGTGGATACCTCCCGATAATCGCCCAACCACAACTCTCTTTGTTTCCATTTCACAGTCCTTTAATATTTACAGTTGTCTATCTTTATAAAGCTTTATGCAAAAGGAAATGGTGAGAATTAACTGAAAACTGAGTTCTTAAATAAACTTTATACATTTTGAAAGATCTGTTTCTCTTTTTGTGTTCAAATGTAACTCACCTTAAATGAATGTTTTCATTTCTAAAACATAATTATCTTCCAAAGACTCCGAGAATGTGAAATGTACACTATTTAAAAATAGGAATAGTGAATCTTGACCACAGCTAAAGGTTTACTTCCCAGCATTTAGACTATGCTTTACAATTAGGCTTCCCTGGTCACCTAGAATTACTTTGTCTGCATCTGTAGTCAGTGAAAGCAAGCAAAATATTATGCCAGTGCTACTAATTAATTAATCGTCCGAATTAATCATCTGGAAAGCAAACTAAGGAAAAGCTGAACTGTTTAGGTAAAAAATAACACCTCCATGTCACAAAAATGTGTCTTCCTCAAACGAAATGTCAAGTTTATTTTTAAATTATTCCTTCTGCCAGTGTTCTAAAATACCAGTCTGGCCATCCTCAAAGTGCTCAGAGCTGGCAATGTGAAATCTTAAAGCTGGTACAACCCATTTTTGCTTTAATTGCAACACTTAGAACCAATTTCATTGAAGCCTCACTTAAAGCAACTCAAGTACCAACTGAATGCAATCAATATATTAATAGTTCTTAAACAAATACTACTTTTCAAATCGCTGCAACTTTATTTTGATGAGGATTTGAGTACAAATATTCAACAATCTATTTTCTTTATAAAGAAGTATTTTTCTTGTCATTGATGCAAGTGAACGATCCTTTTTCAAATACGTGCTAATGCTGTTGAGAGAAGAACTTCTGAAACTTGCACATGAAGACACATAGCAACAAATCTGTCGAGATTCTACCACCGCAGTCAGGTTTTAGCTACTGACAGTTCAGCCAGTTTCCTGTAGCAGTTATACTTACAAAACCTCAAAACTGTAATCCCAGGGGATAGGACGGCTCAGTTGCTTTTAAAAACACACATTGCTGCGGCGTGTGGACGTATACTTGGCTGAAAAAACCTTTTGGCTCATGTGAATTTGTGAAATCTGCAGTTAATTGTAAGGTGTATCTTTGTGGAACCTACACAGGCTGTTCACCTTATTTCAACATTTAAACGTAATTCAGACTATTTAGATTCCTAAAAACTGGGACCATTTTCTGTCTTACAGCATCAGCACTCAATAATGTATGCAGTATAACTAACAACATAGCTTAGCAGTTCTGCACAGCCATTTTAATGGTTCACAGTATTGGTAAAGCAACAGAAGTCACTTACAAAACACAGTCATGTACCTTAAAGGTTTCCTTTCTCAAAACCTTAACTGAAAATGGAAGAGTGTTCATGTTACTTCCATGCCAGCCTGCTATCTTATGTTTTATGTCCATGTAAACTGAAAAACACGGTGAGAACTTTTCCCTCTGGTTCCTATCATATTCATCCTGAAAACTACTCATCTAACTCAACACATGAAATAACAGTGAGCCACAAAGGAATGTTTAAAAAGATAAAGGGAATTAACTAAATGGATTTATTTCATGGCACACGAGTTTTGTGGTTTACTTACATGCTATTTATTGCAAAAAAAAAAATGTACAATTTCTTGAGAAAATCATTAACATTTGTCATTGCAAGAAAAATGCATTTTTCCTTTTTAATTAGTATTTGTACAATTATTTAGAATTAGTTTAAAAGAGACTGTGTATTATATTATAATACAAAGCTGAAATAATAGGCAAATTTACTTCATAAAACCAAGACGCGTCAGACTGAAGTATGTTTGCATTTTTATTAAAATTATGGCACTTAATACTGAATAGCAGAAATAATGACAGGGCTTCCCGACCTGAAGCAGCATCGTTTTCCAAACACCAAATTTCTTCCGACTACTATCATTTGCAAGATTTTTTGTAATTTTTCAGAGAACAAGTCCTTTATAGTTTGCACAAAACCAGTGAAGCATTTGTCATGATTTTTCTTTTGGCTTGTAACACTAAACAGCTCTATCAGCTCTGCAAGCTCACTTGTCGAGTTTCCTTTGCAGTCTGTAAGTTAAATTGCAGTTTCACTGCGCTGTCAAGTAAACAACCGTAACAGCATGTCACTGGAAAGTGATCAACACGTTAAATGTTCCTGATCCAGCAAAGAAAAAGAAAAATCCTTCTGTTTAGCATTATCCTTCATTTTAGCTTTTTTTTATTTCTTTTTTTTTTTTTTAACAAATAGCTATTTTGAACATATTGCATGAGAGTGTAAACTAAAAATCAGACAGGCTGTAGTGAACAGCAAAATAAGAGCATTACAATGCAGTAACTTTAAATACGTAACAAAAAAATATTGCTCACTGTACACCAAAAATGTGGTACTGAATTGTACTATTACCAATGTTTGTTTGTGGAAAAATATATGTATATATGTACACGCACAAAGGCACACACAGGAAAGAAAGAAACTCAAGCATTTTGACATCTGAAAACTGAGTTCTGATGTGTGGTTTTCAAAAAAAATCATCACAAAACACTGTATAATAATGGCTACCAATATTGTATCATCCACATGCATTTTTTCATTAAAATATGACAGATTCTAGAAAAAAAAAAGTAAATTAAATAATTATTTTACAGTAAAGTGAATGCAATCAATGCATGACATGAAGTTGCATGTTAAATCAAGTATCATTATTCAGGATTAAAGTACTGTACCAATTCACAGGTACGCAACAATCCTTTATATGTTCACAAGGTGATATTGCAGCAAATCTATAATCAGATCCAGCTGATAAGAGCATTACTATAACTGACATGAATGTCCACAGAACATAAAAGAAAACAACAGAAATGCTTTGGAGCAGTACCTCCAAAGTTAATTTAATTTCCATCCCATCTCGCATTTCATAGTATGTCCAGTCTTAGGATTAGTACATTGAATAATGACATTACCTTATTGGAAACATAATAATAAATGAAATAAAATTGAATACAGAATTGTAATTACAGGTTTCACCTAACAGAAAGCTAAGCTTTGGTTATATAAAGTGCAGTTCGATAGTATACCAATTAATCACAATAATGTACATACAGCTAATTTTTGCAGCTCAGTTTCCTTGAAAATTTTAAAAAATTTTTATGTTTTACAGTTTGCTTATACAGCAGGCTCAGTTAAAAAAAAAAAATCTCATTTAACGAAATTTCAATTCTACACACTTCAGTACCATCCACTTCTTTGCATAATTATACTTCTAAACCGCTTTGCAATGTTTAGCCCCTTGGATGTTCAGTAATCAGCACAATCACATTTGTGTCTCATCACATGAAATACTTAAGCTCTCGACAACAGTTTTCAAATCTCTTACACTTTTTGTTGTATAAAGTTTTCAAGTTTTATTATGATACAAGCAGTACATTCCATCACTCTCATAGCAACTTCTGAAGTGAACCTATCATTCGGAATCTGTGGAAAAGGAAGCAAATCAGGATATCTAGTTTTTAAGCTATCTACTCCATAAGCTTCCAATGTCTGAACGTCATTCGTAAGCCCTTCAAGTTGTTGACTATATTCTTCTATTTTTTGTGCAAGGGCTGCTGGTTTTACATCTTTGTCTGATTTTCCCTTCACAGCATAGTCAGCTGCAATCAAGGCTAGTTTAGTAGAAAGGTAGCACTTAAAGCATACCCATTCATTGGCATTTTTATGAAGATCATTTCGTGCAGCTGAAAAGTTAGCTCGGGCTTGTCTAAGCCATCTACGTGCCTCTACGGGATTGCCAACAGACCTGAATGTAGGTGGGACAAAAAAGCGTTGCGAGAAGGATGGCCCTGTGGAAGACGGACACTTTTCTTTATACTGTTGCCTTTCAGATTTGTGACTTGTTGCTTCTTGATTCCAGGAAGTATAAAATCTTTGAAATGAAAATTTATCTGACTGAAATCGAGAAGCTGAGGATGAAAATGTTCTTCGTGAGGCTCTGTCCATGTTTTGATCCATGAAGGCCTGCTTTTCCATCCTGTTAATCTCATTCTGTAAATGTTTGAAAACCTCATTAGCTATATCAAGATTATCTGCATTTTTATCTGGATGCCATTTAAGATAAAGCCTTCTAATAATCTTTTTTCTTTCAGATTCTGGGAGCTTCCAAGCCTGTTCAATCACAGATGTCACTTCTCTTAGTATTTCTGGCAAGGAACTTGGCTTTAGCTTCTTTGGAGAGTGATGTTTTGAGGACGTTGTTTTGTGGCTGTCTCTACCAGAGAAGAGAGGTGGAATTGTTCTCAGTCCATGTGCTGGAAATTCTGTAGGACTAGTTGGGGTAGAAGGTGCGCTATCTCTGCTTTGAGAACTTTCCTCAGGTCTTGAAAATCTGTACAAGTCAAGAGAGCTCACTATTTTATACTCACTGTATCCAATATCAATCTGGTAAACCTTCCCTAGAAAACCAGGACTTTCGTTATCTTCTCGTTCTACTTCTTGTACAATGATTGCATATGTGTAAGTTGGTTGATATGATCCATAAATATCACCACCTTCAGCATCAACAAGGTAACCAACATATTCACCAGGATAAAAGACATTCATTGGATCCATAAGAAGCGTATAGTGAATTTCAGCTGGTATAGGAGTGCCAGGTGTTGGTAGTTCAAGTTTGGATGGCTCAGAAGAGTCATACTTTACCCCTAAACTGTCAAGCTTTTCAGTGATCCGGTAAATATCATTACAACCCAGCATGGCGATTAAATATGAGGTATCAGAAATCAGGTTGTCAGTTGCAGACTTTAAGGTCATTGCTAACGCTAGCAGGAAATTTATGTCTTTGCTGTCAGAATGCTGTATATAAAGCAATATTACTGCATTTCCATACCTCTTTAGGAAAGCAAATGTTTCACTTTTACTGTGGGGAATAGGAGCAAAGCCTTTAACTCTTAATGTTGTTTGCAACTTCTCAAAACAGGAAACTTTCAAACCCTCTCGCAAAGCTTTGCAAAGTCTTATTGCTTTTTCTTCATTAGCTAAAAAAGCATTGTCATTTTCGTGCTTCATAATCCTAATGAGTCCTGTGATGAATTGTTCTGAAGACAACAGTAATTGTAACCTTCCCTGCAAAGAACATAATGCTCCAAACTGACAAGTTTTGGGAGACTCTTCATCTAACTGCTCTTCAAGAATACTGCTAAGCAAGCGAGGCCTCAATTTCTGAGGGAATAACATTATCAGTTTCGTGTGAAAACCATGGTCTTTGCCTAAGTAACACTGGCTAAGATCAACAAGCATTTGTACACCAATGTTACCCTGGATTCTACTTTTGTAGTGGGGTGCATCATCAAAAACTAAGATACTTGACTTTACTAACCTACCATCTTGGCTGGGAAGGTAGAGGACAAAATCCCTCATATTCTCAAGGTCATTCCTAACCTTGACAGAATCATTTTGAAGACTTTTGAACAGGCCAGAAACCACTCTTTTAACTGTGCGCATTTCATTAGGATCCAGTTGCTTTCCTTCTGAGTTCTTAAATATGCGCCCCAGAACTTCAACATACTGCTTTGTTGAAATAATATCTTCAGTACCCAAATGTTTGAATAACTGATGAAAAGTACCAAGTTCTAGAGGAAGTTTATAAAGATAAGGTTTAAAATCAGATTCATACTCAAGGTTTATTACTACCTCTTCAGGTTTCAGGAGCTTCCAACCTTCTTCCACCATTACAAAAGAAACTCCTCGAAGCTGAAAGCGGAATTCCCTTTTCTCTGTACTAAGAAATTCATAAATGCTTCTCAGGACCTTGGCCCTAGTTTTCACCATTTCTTCATCCACAGTTGTTATATTGCATATGTTCCTGCAGTTATTGATAACTTTGTCCAGGGGAGGGTCTAAATTAACATTCAGCATAGTTAAAACTTGCTCGAGTTGTTCTTGAACTCCAAGAGTACTTCCTTCTTGCTCTTTGATGCTTAAAGGCGTTGCTTTCTCAGGAAGAATGGGACATGAAGTCCACAGCAACTGTAACACATCAGCCTGTTTGAACTTAGGATTCACTTGTGCCCCATTGAATCGTATAAGAGGGAGTGTCCCGTTAACTTCTTGATACTGAGGATGAAATCTAACAAATTCTGCTGGAGCTCGTTCAGGGCAAAGAAAAGGAATTAAAGACAATTCTTTCAGAAAGTTTCCTGACAGAAGATCAGTTCTTTCCTGGAATATATGGTGAAGGAGGACATCAACGGCATTCTGTAGTGTTTCTTTAGACCAGTTTTCTGTATTAGCTCGCATGCTGATCTCCTTTGCAAACTGCAATAACTGTTGCTGTGAAATAATGTATTTTAGTCCAATATGTCGTAGAAAAGTTACCCATGATGGAAGGAATGCAGCTTGACTTTTTGGTTTTGTAATTTGTTCTAGCTTCTTAAAAAAATCTTGAGGTATAAATAATTTTTCAGGAAGCATAACTTCAAAGACTTTCACAGTCCTGTCATAAAAATATTTTACTGGTTTCAATCTGTTGCTTGCATCATGAATGATCAATATGCTTTCAAGCTTCTCAAACAGTTGTTCTTTCATTTCTGAAGCTTCTTCAATGCTAGTTAGCCTATTCTTTAAGTAGATCAAGTGTTCTAACTTTGCATCATAAGACAGACTTTCGATTTTTGGCAGAAGATGTTTCAAGTACACTTCGAGATCATCCACAGAGACACAGCCAAGCACAGTATACAAGTCTTTTAAATGAACCTTCTCTTCAAGAAAAGCTGATGAAGTCGACTGTGTCCATCTGTCTACTTCCACTGATGGGATGCTTTTTGTGAGGACGTAACACATCCCATATTTTGAAATGCTGATGTATCGTCCACTAATGGACTTATAACATGGAAGAGTCTTTAAAATTTTAATGTCATCCTGAGATGTCAAATGACATAAATTGCAATTGAAGTACATTAAGAGAGCTTCAAAGTCACTTTCTGCCAACTTTTCAGTTCTAAAAGATGATGTTTGTACCATATATTGTATGGCTTTCAGAATGCTCGAAGGATTTTCTATATTTGCTGTACATCCTGACAACAAAGGCACTAAAGCACTGTCTTTGGAACAAATTTTGTTCAGTGCCAGCTGAATACAACCTGTTTTCATCAAAGCATGAAAGACTTTATCACTCTGAGCATTTGGAAAAACAGCAATATGCATAATGCTGAGGGGCAGCAAAACATCACACTCTGGCACAACAAGGTGATTGGCTGAGACGGTAAACTTTACACCTGGAAGCAAAGTCCAGTCTTTCAAAGTTTCAACAACATCATCAAATTTTGCTTGTATATCTTCTTGTTCTTCCTTAACGTTTATAGACTCACTAATAAAATGCCAGGCATTTTTAAGCCAAGACTCACTTGCAAAGTTTTCTTTCCATTTCATACAACTTCTGGTTTTATATTCTCTGGGTAACACAGAAGATAACAACTCAGCAAAACTTTTAATGTCAAAGACTTTTGCTACATCACTGCTAAGTAAAATATTGCTGTACCTCAAATACAACGTGTTCATGAAGAGATCCTTGCGAGATGGAATTAGTTCATGGTATGTTGTTAAGAACTTTGGTCGCTTTGAATCAAAAATTTGCAAAACGTTGTCAAGGGTAATAAGAAGTGGCAAGCCCTCAATTTGGATTTCATTTTCTTCTGCATCCTTAAAGCAATAATCAACCAGAAGTTTGAGACTATGGAAGAGTTTCAGATTTGTTTGCTGAAGACGACAGGGTAACTTTCCAATGTGGCAATTAGAGTCCGGAAAAGAAAACGTCATCAAAAATAATCGGACATCAGCAGGTGTCACATAGGTGACAGGAATATCTGCATCTACCAAACAGTGGAAGAGATTTGCAGTTTCATCACAGTTGTATACCAAATTAAAACCGATTTCTAAGAGTAAATGCTTGAGTCTGTAAACATTTTCAGCCACTGTCTTCCGCGTGGTAATGTTGTATTCTGTATTTTTGAGATGCTGCAATTCATCTTGTAGCAGATTGTCAAAGAACGGCCGACCTTTATTTGCAGTAGACATGTTAACCCATGTGATGATAACAGCAGAATGCAAATCAGAACCATCAACATTTGGAGCTCGCATCACAGGTAAAAGACGCTTCAAATCTTCGTAAATACAACTGTAAACTGCTTTCACTAAACAATACCAATCTGGCTGAATATCAAGTCTGTTAACTGGAAAAAAGGATAAAAACTTTTTTAAAGTGTCTTTCACAATATGAATTGCTGTGCTTTGCAGTACTGACACCGTAGGATCAGTGCCTGGAAAATACCGTTTCTTCAGCTGAATCAGCAGTTCAACATAGGCTGGTGCTATCAGCGCTGTCATTAGACTGTTATTCCAGTCACTTCTTACTCCTACTCCATTATCATCACGCCACAGATTTCTTCTTGCAGAGTCCAGAGCAAAGTGTCCATTCACATGAAAAGGCAGACCAGTTTCTAAAGATAACGGTAAGAAACAGAATGCTCTGTGGGGCTTTTTGTAATTATGAGTAATGCAAGCTGCTACCCCACCACGTGGAAAAAGAGTGATGTCTTCATTTTTGTGGGCTGAAACCACGCTTTTGGATACCTTTTCCATATCAGAAAAGCCTGACCTGTTACAAATTAACCAAGTGGTCAGATTCCCCTCAGAGTCTTCAGTATCCATTGTGTAAGTAATCTGTTGCACAGGTATTTCACTTAACTGTTTTTTTTTAGTTACACTGTCAATTACAGATGCATGGAATTGCTTTCGTTTCAGCCTGTCTCCGTCCGTGATTTTTCCTTGTACAGAATACAACACATTCAGTGCTCCTGTTGTTTTTTCTATCTCACAAATAGAAATTTTTTCCATATGGTTCAAAAACATTAAGAGTTCTGCTCCATCCGTACGCAGCTTATCTAAAAGGTTTTGGACCATTCTATCTGAGCATGGAACTGAGGAAATTTCTGATACTTTTGCCATTTCTCCATTTCGAAGAGGAAACCTGAACATTGTGCAATTATCCAGTTTAAAGTGATTTCCTAAGTAGAGGTCCAGTACATCCGAGAACTGTGTTCTAAAATCTGCATCTAAATCTCTAAACATGCGGCCAGGGCTTGTTGATGTTGCACCTGGTGCGTATCTAGCATGAGGATCAAAAATACAAAGTATGTCATTGCCAGATATGAAAGAAGGGCAATCAGTAATGTGATAAACAGAATTGAAGCCTATACCATATTGTCCGGTTTTACAGGGGTTTCCTACTTTAGTACCTTTTCCGAGGTTCTGAATTCCTCTAATATCATCTTCTGTAAAAGGCTGATTGTTGTACACACACAGTGCCGGTCCCTGAAGTGGTGTCCACTTCTCATCAAATATTCTATCAGCTGGATGCTGTCTAGGATCAAATACAAAACAGATCTCTGTAGCTTTTGCATCATCTGCATTCTGAAGGAGCTCTTTCAGCATTTCTTTTTCTGAAGGGTAGGCATTAAGAATGCTTTTAATTCTACTTGTCAATTTTTCTTTCTGGCCAAATTCTGTTCCAAGGGTAGTAAAACAGATGTTGGATGCATATCTTTCTAAAGCTTTATGGCGTTTGGGTATTGCTCCAAGCTTTACTGCAACTTCCCTGGGAATATCACCATGACAATACTTAACTGTTGTGTCTTTAACTTTAATCCATGGACAGTCATTGTAACACAAAGATTTTGCAGGCAGAAGTGCAAGACGTGTATCAGGTAACAAAATCTCACCGTACTTTTTCTCACAGAATTCCTGCTTTTTCTCTCTAATGAGGCTCCATATTCCTTCACTAACTATTCTCCTGCAAAGCTGAAAATTCTCTTCAGTCAGTTGTTTGGTCCCTCTTTCCTGATTTATCATTTCCAGAACAAGAGCAAAATCTTCAACTGTGAAAGCTTGTCTTACACCTACACTTTCAAACAGCTCACGGAAACTATTTTTGTATTTATTAGGCAACTGATAGAGATAAGGTGCTGCTTCAAAATTCAAGTGAAAAGACACTTTTGTTGGATCAACATACACATTCTCAACAAGAATAAAACTACAGTTTGTCAGTTGTTCAATTATCATAGCCTTTGCTGATTCATTTTGTAGCATTGCTTCGTGTAGGTGTTTGTAACAAGCATTGGTGATGTTTTCCTGATATAAAGTAATGCCATCAAATGACTTTGCAACTTCTTCTAACTGATTTATGACCAAATTAACATCTGGTTTCTTTAGTAAACCCAAAAATTCTTTTACAGCTAATGACAAAGCACCACAACCTTTAAAGGAATGGGAATTTTCATTAAGAATCGGTTGTATTAGGCAAACTACATCTTGATGATCAGCAGTGAAGAGATCATTTGCTGAAAACATGGCGTCAGGCTGAAAATCACTGCCTTTCCAGTGCAGTGAGAAGCCTGCTGGTTTGCTAAGGAAAGGAAGAAAAGGGATGTTTTGACATTTTTCAGCAAATTCTTTAGCTCTAGGGTCCCTGCACTTCAGTTTTTCATCAATAAGACTCAATATAATACTGCTTCTGAGACAAGCTGCTGCATGATCTACCTTGTTGATTTCAGCTACTGACTCTGCACGTTCTATCAGATCTTCCCATAAAATATCATCTTTAGCCATTCCTAACTGAACAAGTTTAACCAAAATAACTGGGTTAAGATAATCCTGAGTGGTGCCATAAGGAAATCTTCCATCCTCAGCATCATATAACTTTGCAACCCTTCCTTCAGGGTGGATCAGTCTTGACGGTGTAACTAACGGATGTCCATCCAAAGAACAAGGAATACATGGAGTAACACGAAGAATTCCTGAAAACTCCTCAAGTTTTTCATTAAGAACATAACGCATCAAAGGATCACGCAGTTCTGCAGCAATCTCCTGAACATTAGGGAAAAACACCTCAGAAAAGAACTGTTTCTCAGAGAAAGTATTCTCCAACAATATGTATTTGCATCCAGCTTCTTCAAATCCTGTCTTAACCCAGGAAGGGAGATCTACAGCACACAGATTTTTTGAACCAGTTTTTTTAAGATACTTTAAAAAGATCTTAAATGCTGATGGTCCAACATCTGGTCGTTTCAGTATCGAGTCGTCTAGAAACCTTACATTCTTCATGGAAACCCAAGAGAAACCATCAGAAAACACCTTGATCCCTTCTTTGCTTTTCATATGAGCTATGTCTTCATAGAACCCTTGACAAATAACAGAAAAATCATCATGAACTGAATCAGGATCTGGCCATATTGCACAGTAACTGTAGTCAACTAGCTCACCACTGATTGCCATGTCACGCAGAACACAAAGTGCTTCTATGTAGGCTTTTACAATAACATGCCTCATAAATACTGTGTTCCATCTCCCTTTTGTGTCTGTTTTCCAGATCTCTTTCCGGTTTGAAGTAACTGCAAAGCAGCCATTTATATGAAGAGGTAATCCTGTTTTTATTCGTAGAGGTAAATAGCAGAATACTTCACCTATGTTGTTGCAATTAGGTTTCACAATCCACTTTTGATCCTGGTTTTCAGACAGCAGCACTCCTACTCCACCACAGGGAACAAGACCTAGTCTTCGCCCGCTTTCATGTAACGAAAATTTTAAAGCATCGCCTGTGTCCATGCAAGAACATATAAGCCACGTTGTTGAATCCACTGTCTTCTGTGGCAGTTCATCAGCTGACCTTTTTGCCTGTCCTGATTTAGCCATTTCAAAGAAAGCAGCTGGATCATCTTCTGCACCTCTGAAAAGCGGAGACTGTAAATCAGCAATCCGTCTAAATACATGGTGAAATTCTTCTACTACTATCTGTAAGATACAGGAGGACTTCGGTGTTTCAGTGGGAAGCTTTTTATTACTGCTGCTGCAGACCTTCATTAGTTTAGCTGCTTCCTTTAAAACACTTACATTTGGTGCAGTCAAGGCTTTGGAAGAACAAACTCTTTTTTTAATAGTGACAACATCTTGTGCCACCCCAGGATCATCTTCCTCAATTTTCAAGTATTTCAAAACCATTGAATTCACACTCTGAGCAAATATTATCAGCCTATGACCACAAATGCTAAATTCATCCACAAGAGAATAAATGTCTGCTGTATTGTAACACGTATTGCTGACTTCACTCACTTTAGCTTCCTGCTGAGTTCTGAAGGAGAGCCTAAAAAGCGTTCCTTTGTAGCTGTAAGGAGATTCTACAGTCAGAGGTAGCTGGCAACCAAAAACTCCTATAAATGGCTTAAACTGATTGGGAAATTTTCGCAGCCTCTTCTGTTGTTTGCTCCAGTTAATTTTGATCCCAGGATTAGATTTATCTCTAATATGTTTACTGATATGGTTAACATTTGGATCAAACATAATCATGAATTCCCGGCTCAAAATAATAGGAACATCAGTGATATGATAAACAGAATTGAAACCCAGTCCAAATTTTCCTACTTTGTCAACTTCACTCCTTTTTAAAGACTCTCCTAATCGAGTTATATTTAGAAAATCAGAGTCAGAAAATTCAGAGTTATTGAATGACCACAAAGCTGGACCATGACACGCTGCCATTCCTGGATCCAAAAGATTCTCTCTTATATCCATATTTCTCCTCATGTCAATCAGGAAATTACACTCTGTTGCATTAGCATCATCAGCATTTTGAAGTAGCTCTTTAAAGATGTCTGAAATTGATGGGTACTCTTCCAAAATGTTTTTGATTCTTACAGTCAGGGGCTCTCTTTGCCCAGATTGCTCAAACCCCATATTTTCTGGATTAATCAATCTTGTGCTGAGGCATGGGACATTTAACCACTCTGCAGTTTTCATTGGTATGTCTTCATGCACTAAAATTATCGGTTCAACAGAATCTTCAAGCAAATCATTTAAGTCATCAACTTTGATATCGCAGTAACAGCACTCATGAATTGGCCTCATTGCAAGTTTATAAGGAAGTTTGCCACTGTATAGTGGCATGGGCGTATGCAGACTCGCAGGTATCTGATTACTGTATAGCCATCTTATAATACTCAACATAATGTGAAGATTCTGTTTACTCTCTTGCTCTGAGAGAGACTGCTCACTTTTTAGATATATTTTCTGAATGACCATAGAAACATGGTCCGGTGTTAACTGTTCAATCGAACCACAACATTTAAACAACTGGTGAAACTTTGCCATAGTTTTTGGCACATAATGCAGATAAGGCTGGAGGTCAAGATCAGGTACTGATTTTATTACTGCTTGTGTGAGGGAACAAAATGTTTTACCTGTCCAAACCCAGGGAAATTTCAGGGCTTTAAAAGCTTCTTTTCCTTCTTCTAAATGATCATGCATAAACCCATAAATTTCAAGCAAGATATGCTGAAACTGATAATAGTCCTCATCACTGAAGGTTTTAGAACTGTGCCAATCAACCACCACCTTGAAGTGTTTTAAGACTGCTTTTATGCTGGGCTTTGTGGAGATGCCGAGTGCTTTTTCTATATCTAACTGCACATTTTCCACAAGAGGAACTGAGGAACCAACTAAAATTGCATGAGATATATCACACATTTCTGGTGGCAAACACAGATTACAATGATCTCCTTTCCAAACTAAGGATCCTGGATAATTTGGAGGTCTTTCCTTACACGCAGGAATCCATTTTATTTTTTTCAGAACAGTTTTTGTTTCAGATGACTGAAGCAACGTGTGGTTTTTGTTCAAAATCATCAAGAGAGTTCTAGCTTTTCTTAACAGTAAATCATGATTGGTGTTAGAGTTAGCATGCAAACTTTCAATTTTATTTGCCACTCTTATAATATCACTTTCTTCAAGATTGGCTTCACTTTTTAAGCCTATTTGTCTCAGAGAATGAAGAATATCTGAAGATGTAAAAATAGCAGGAGGGAAGCAAATTTCCTCCTCAGCATAAAACAAGTTTTGCAGCAGTTCCACCTCAGGATCAAAGAGTTCATTTGCTGTCATGATCTTTTCCTGTGAAATCCTAATAAACTTCAGAGTTGTCAGCCAATCTATCACATCTATATTTTCATTTTTCAGAAAAGTCAGATTTTCAAGAACCCATTGCATTATCTGTGTTGTTTCTTCGTGTGAATAAAAATCATTTCTTATGTCTTGTATAATAAAATTCAAGCAATCTGTGCTTTTCAGCTGTTCTATTTTTAGCAGGTTAGCTAAGCGAATAGTAGCTTCATCACTGCCGTCAATTATTGGAACAGAAAATCTTAGACCAGGTGGAATTTTGGCAGTGTGGTGTAATACCTTACTACCTTTTAGTCCAGAAAAAACAGGAACACCTTCATCAGATGATTTTTCTATTTTTCTAAATATCAGCAATTCCTGAATAATTTTTCTTTCTTTTTCACTTGCATCAGTCAGACTAGCTAGGAATGCCCTAAGAGCATCCTTATGTGTTGATGGTAATGATGAAACTTGATTGCATAGTTTCTGTAGAGACACTTTTTCCATTATTTGTAAAACAGCACTCGGTAATGGTGGATGCACATATTTTTTTATAAGTGGATGTTGGATAGAAATGTCCAGCTTCTTAAGTACAACTCCACCAATTTTCTCAATAATATCAGCTACGTAATCCGGGAGCTGAGTCTCAGATTCATCTTCCAGAATGATAGGTGATGGATTCCTAAATCTTACCAGTTCCACTGATGTCTGGTTTTCCTCCAGCAGAGTCTTAGGGATAAGTGGCATGTCATCAAACGCGCTCAAGTCATCAGAGAAATGCATATAGAGGTTCTTCCAGACCATCTTAAACCAGGAAATTGATGGGTGATTTTTGTCTTCCAAACCCGGATACCACTGTATCACCATGTCTCTGCCAGGCCACACACTATTCATAACTTCTTTAATCAACCGGGTAAATCTTTCTGGGTTCAGAAGCTGCAGCTGAGTGCATGGCCTTCCTGAAATTACAGCAAAAGGGCAAAGCCATGAAAACCAGAGCAGAGTTAAGTAACAAAGTGCTTTTGGTAGCTAGAAACAAAACGTCTCTTTTAGGGGAAAACTGCAAAGTAGAACTACAAAGACCAGCTACTCTTGTTTTTAGGAGTTAATTAAAAGCAAACACATTCCATATTAGTATAAAAAAAAACACATTGAAAATGATCAATAAGTTATTGTATTTGTTAGTTTGATACAAGAGCCTTCAGGCATAAAAAGCAACTAAGGATTTACAATCAAAGTAGAAACTTCAAATGTATTTTCCTGCTAAGTTGATTCTTTACACAACTTACGTGCCTAGTGGTAAATAAGAACCTACGCCATTATTTTTTGTCTTTACCTGCAAAGATTCCAATAGTTTTAAAAGATTATTTACTAGATAGAGCACACTAGAGCAGGTGCAGATGCTCTTAAACTAAACCTGACAAGCAAAACTCAGCTGTGCAAGGAGTGCTGAAAAGTTCAGATGTATATGCTTTTATTCTTATTGTCAATGCCTTCATTAAAAGAAATAAATGTTAATGCTTATGTCTTAATTAACATTAAGACAACTTGTAGTTACAAACTATAGAATGTCTGTGGCTAAGAAAATAGTACAGAATACAAAAATACCAATACCTCCCACTGACACCAAAGAAAGATGATAGAAATGGAATCAAGAAATCTGAGTTTCAGATCTTTCTTCCTTCTAAATAGCACTCTTGTTTACAAGAAGATGGGTAGTAAAATCCTCCAGAAAAAAAAAAAGTTTCCTTTGACATCAGCACCTCACAGAACTATGCATTCTGTTGTGTTATTATAAAAACACAGCAGCTTTAAGAAAGTGAAAATTACTGGCAGCAGTGGGCCAGCAAGAAGACAATTTACTTAATAACTAAGCTAAGATCCCTTTTGGGCAAAGCATTTTAGTCATACCATCTTAAAATATGTAAACATACGTGATCTTAAAATTCTGGAAATCTTCCTACGCTTTGGGAATTTATTAAAAAATATATAGAAATAGACCAAAGAAAATACTGATCATTTCTGTGTAACATTACTTACAAGGCTTACTTCATTAGGAAGCATTTTCCTCTCAACTGTATTTAGAAATCTTTTCCTAATTATCTTTGGTAGCTATCTTTTGGCAGGTTTTGTTTACAAGAAAGCTAGGAGTAATGAGAATAGCTTATCACCAAATTCACACAGAGATCAAGCTTCAATCCAAACCAGTCCATCTTCAGTTAATAACCATACCTGAAAATCCCCAGAGAAGCTGTTGGGCTAGAATATAATCAAATGCATTTAGAAAATATCTAGTCAGTTACATTTACACACTAAATATAGAAACAGTTATTAACTACAAAAATACAATACATATCTTGGGAGACAAAAAATAAGATCTGGTCATTTTTGTGCAACACAATTAAAAAAAACACAACCCATCTTCTCTAAGAAATCATGCAAAAAAAGTTTATATTTCTGCAATTGTATTGGGAATCTCTCTGATGTAATTGCTAGTAAAATTCTTGAGAGGTAAGATTTCAAAACCTGTACTGTAGGTATACTTCACAACTATGCAAAATCTTAGAATGAAAAATAATTTAGGAGATGGAATGAAGAAAAATGTAGGCCACTAGATCTTGCAAAGGGTTACCTGAAAGTCCTCAGACATTTCTAGATTCAGAACAACTGTATTTGTACGAAAATACGACATGTTCTTCTAATCAACGAAAGGCATACCACTGACCAAGAACAAGTCTCTAGAAGAATGCAGTTCAAAGAAACAGTCAGAGGAAAAAGAGTAGGAAGTCAGGCCTATAATGTGACCAAAATCCTTCTACGAACTAGAAAGACTGGAGAGAGTTTGTTGCAACTCAGAGAGCAACCCAGAAAGTGAAGGAATGCACTAGAAGAACTCTGAAAGTGATTGGTTTATGAATACACAGGTTGGATATTTTCTCCTCCATTTTAATCATCTGTGCTTTTCGTTTACAATGTATTTAAGCTTACAGTCAGTCAAAACCTGGTTTTAGGAGATTTTTTGGTTTTACTGTTTTTATTTAAGCACAGTTTTAAGCCTTGTGATATTCACTTGGAAGAAGCTGTCTAGGACACTACACTTCAAAAGTCAATTTAAGGTATCATCACAAGGAACTGGCATTTTTTAAAGTAACATTCCTGTTTTCCATACAATTTGTCGTCCATCTAATCTTACTGTGGCCATCTTGATCCCTATATATATTTCTGTTCTTTTAAAAATTCCAGCAATTATGACTTCAGTAATAGTAGTTCTTTATGGTTCTATCCTAAATTAAGAATATGCACTGTTGGGATATATAATTTGAAGTATTCAGTACTCTCAACAGTTTACAGTCTGAATTAAAATAAATTAGAAACAGTACTGGTGGAAATTAAGAAAAAATTAAAACAAGCATGCCTTACTGCAGCAATAGACACAACACCCATCACATAATATGCTTCTGTAAGACTTTGCAAATTCTGCTTTTTAAAAAAGAAATTTTCTTAACAATAGTTTCAGAGCTGTTCTTCAAATTCAGTGAAAGCCAATTTCATATCTTTTATGCAGCTTATATTACCTTCAATATTTACAGTTTGCTCTGTGAAATGTCACTCCAATTCTATCAGTGTTTTCATAGACACTTAGCCATAACTTCAAAAATTTCTCTTATTTACCTTAGAATTGCCTTATTTTTCTATGAGTTTTGATAATCTAGCAATAAACAAACCATGGAGAAAGCAGCAAGTTTCCAACTGAATAGGAAGAATAATAAGCAGAAGACATAAAAGAATGAAGGAAAAAAAGGTCAAAACAGACTGGAGCAACAGAATACTACAAATCATTGTTATGATTTGCAGTCCTTGGTGCTCTTTATCACTTTACTCTGTAGCAGTCTCTATGTCTGGTTCTAATGTTTTCAATTTAAAAAAAATTCTGATAAATCAAAGAATTTAAAGAGACAGACAAGAATCTTTTTTAAAAGGCATATCTTCTAGAGATTGAAGAGTAAAATAGCTCACCATATATATAATGTTTAAAAGTAAGTTGAAGTGTGAGTTGTTTGGAGAAAGAAAAAAAAGCAAAAGGCTTGGGAGACAGACATCAAGTTTACCTATCAAATGCATAACGACACAAGGGCAGAAAGGTAAATTAAATTAACACTGACTAGAGAAGAGACAAAAAAAAATTAACAGTGGAGGCAGTTAAGCATAGAAGCATGATATCTACAAATACAGCAAACTTCGTGGCAAACTGTCTATTTGTATCACGATTGGAAGCATTTTGGTAGGTCCACTTTGACACAATCAAAAGTTATAAATCAAGACTCAGGAAATACTTGATGAAATTATATGGTCTACAGTATTCTTCAGGCCAGATGATTAAGATGGTTTCATCTGTTTGGTTTTGTAAAATGTATTTTTAAAATGCATTGATGCGATCACTTGCAGTTGTGAGCTGAGAGATGATCCACAATATAAAAAAAAAAAAAAAACACACAACATGGATATTGAATATGCAATTACAGATGTAACATAGAACTCAACCATTGTAAGAGGAGGAATACTAGACGCACAAAATTTGCACTGAGACATATCTTATTATTCTTTTATTGTAAATTTTCATTCTTCTTTATACTCTGTCTTTTTGTTCATCTACAATTTTCATTTATGCCATTGGCAACTCAGTCTAGTTTTTTGGGTTTTTTTGTTTGAGATGACCAACTTACTAATGTAAACTCAATTTCAAAGAAGACATTGCTTTAATATTGATTTTAAAAGTAGTCTGTTCAACTGTTAGCAATCTGTTTCACTGTATGAGAACACAAAAGACATTACCTCTGCTTTTGGCAGCTTCTTTCAAAGCAGCGAGAACCTCAGGCTTCAGGTCATCAGAAAGTAACCTCCCTTCAAGGCCAGGAAAGAGCGATCTAACACATTAAAAGAAAAAAAACAAACCTTTAACAAAACACCTAATTCATGTGTGTCAGACTTGAAAAAGAAGCAAACTCCTCTCAAGCAACTGCTCTTCTTCAAGATGTGCTGTCTATACGTAACATTCAAACCACAATTTACCGCCATACCCTTATTTGGAGTACTTTGTTTTTTAAGTAATAACTACATTAATAAAACTATTAATACACTCCAATCCTAATCTACTTCCCATAAAGGACAATAAAAGCAAAGCAGATGCCAGATGTCACATTCCCTCAAGCAGGGAATCTGAAAAATTGAAACCATGGGAAAAGGAGAAGGAGGGGCAGTTGTGAGCACATGTATAGGTGACTTCTTAAGGAGGAACAGCTAACAGCTATAGGTTAAAAAAAAAAAAAAAAAACCTAAAGCTATCTCATACTTTGATTAAAGCCTTCTAATTTAATGTACTTAGTAATATGACATATATCCAGAGGCATTCTGTCAAAGTCTAGATCACATGATTCTTTAGAAAGTTATAATAGCAAGTAGCTGTCAAACTTTTCAAACAAGACATAAGCATACAAACATTTACATTTATAGTACCAGAAAACTGAGTTCTGTTTATACAGTATTTCATTACATTATAGGCTTCTGTATATCATGTATTTGATAAATTATTTGCTGATAAGCAAATAACAATCTGAAGCTCTTCACATTTAAAGTAAAATGCAATTTTAAAAATTATTACGCATACCTGGGAAAATCTTCTGAGGTTATGTAAACAATATCCTGTTCTGACACAGATGAAGAAAAAGGAATAAAATTTCCATTCTGAAGTGGCAAAAGCTCCAATCCAATCAGTTCACTGTAGACTCCATCAGAAAGCACAAATTCCAAGAGATGAAGCTTTTCTTCAGCAGGTCCACTGTGTCCAGATTTCCTTAGTGCTTGCCGTACAACTGCAGGAGTCACCTTTTTCACAGCTTTAACAGTAGAAGTAGTAAACTGCACTGCACTAGCTATATTTGCTGGTACCTTGGCAATCTGCTTCCCTGAATTCTGGAGGTAGTTGAGAACGGATTGTGTGTACTCCAAGCTCTCATCCATTTCAGAAAAGTGCACCTGTTCCACTTTCATCCACTGGTTACTCACTGAGTAAATAACTGCATGCTGAAGCAGCTCTTTAAAGAGAGGTACTACAATTGGTTTCCAGGGTACCCTGATTTTGTTCTCATCAGGCCACAAACTATAAATTCTTTCAGCTGACAAAGGAAAATCTGAATTATCCTCAGTCTCCATTCGTTTGATAGCTTCTAAGATTAGGGTGCTATATGCCTTTGGCACAATATTCACCACAAGAAGATCATTCCACAAAGCTGCCGGATCTCTCCATTGATCCAGCTCTCGCCATTTGATACTCCTTCTATTGTCTGTGAGACCAAAGAAACCACTAACATGAACTGGGAGACCAGTTTTGCTTTCTTCACCTGGAGGCAAAGGCAGAAAACAAAATGCTCTTCCTGAGAAGTCAGCTACAGCTCCTTTATCCTCTTCATTATTTGATAAAGGCATGGCTATTCCAATAGTAGGAACAAATTTCAAGTCATCTGCTAAACAATCCAGTTCAGTACACATTCCTCGACCACCTACACAATTACACACTAACCAAGACGTTTTCTGTGCATCCTTAACACTCTCATCTTCTAGAGCAATATTTACATGGTATGTCACGCATGTTACGCTATTGCTTGGAACTCCCTTACAATATTGATTTATTGCTGTTCCTAAGATTTTGATAGAATTGGGTCTTTCATGTTTCAAGGCTTTGTTCTCACTAGCAGTCACTCTAAAAATCAGCTTCTCTGTTCCATCAGCCTCCCTAACATGCAATGAAACATCCTGAACGCTCTTTAAGAAGAGCAACACTGTGTCAGCATCTGCTCTGAAGGATTCAAACAGTTCCAAAACCTTCTGTTTGTCATAAACATTGCTGCTCAGTTGGGAAGGCTGCAATCGAAGCGGGAAGCGAAAAAATGTACCAGGAAAGTTTCCATTCTTAAAGGTTTCCTTAGTGCTGCCAAATACACCAATGAATGGTGCAAATTGGTCTGTAAGTTCATTGATTTCCTTGCTATCTTCTTTCAGATTCCAACACTGGCCTGATTCATGAGGTCCGAAGAGGGTTTGATGGGGATCCAGCATTCCAATTTGGTCGCCGCTGAAAATACTAGGGACATCTGCATAAATGAATGCCAACAAATATTAATAACCCTAAAATAACATTTTCAAATACAATGTTGTAGAATGAATTAATTAAGAGCAAGAAAAACAAGTGTTCTAATACTATGATGAACCTAGCACAATTCTGATAACATATAATTTAGCACTTATTGACAGGAACAAACAGGCACATCCCTCTTCTGCAATTAAATATATAAATTGTCTTTAAACTACTGGAATTCTAGCAAATAGAGAGCAAGAAAAGTATTTTTTTTTCAACTATACACTTTCACCTTTACAATACTTTAAGGAAAAAAACAAATTACTTTTCTAAAGATGTATCCTATTACCTTCATACTTTGCAGATCTTGAAGGCTGGTACATTTAAAAGTATAAAATCCCAAAGTTATCAAACCACTGAATGTACTGCCTTTAAGATTTTACTCATGCTTTATTAGGCAAAATATTGTGAGAAAACACCCTGTGCCTTACAAACTCCCTTCACAGGAGGCACAAGTTAAATATATTATTTCAGCAAAATTTTGCCCCTTATCTTGTATTATTGTAACTACTATGAAGGCTGTAGGCACTATTTCCTCTACTTCTTTTTGCTACACATTAGTAAGACATTTCATCAGAATAATAGATCTCCAGATTTAATATTCCCAGTTAGTGGGTTTTTGGGTTTTTTTTTTGGTTGGGGTTTTGGGTGGCTCTGCAGTTGGGGTGGTGAGGGTATTTTTGTTTGTTTTTTTGGTGGTTTTTGTTGTTGGGGTTTTTTTAATTTTGTTGTGGTTTTTGTTTTTGTTTTTGAAAATTTGTCTCAACTGTGTGTAAATAAACATCACTGCTTATCATACAAAGAACCTACATAAAAGCTTTGGTCTAGTTTAAATTTAGAGACTTCTGCTTGTATACTCACCCTATATTACAGGCCTCTATAATGTGAACTGCAGCACGTAACAGAAATAATGATGTAGAGGAATGTTCATTTCAATATAAAGGACTAAATACAAAACAATGTTACTAGAAGAAGCGAATCCTCCAGATCTTCAAAATCAAAAAGATAACTTGTAGGGTTTTAGAAAAATACAAATATTCTTTAGGGAAACTTAGCTGAGGACCTAACTTAAAACATACCATAAAGACAGTATTACATGCTTGACAAATATCTAAAATATTTTTTTTAATTTTAAATGTCAGTGTTTTAGAATGAAAACATCTGAGAGTACCTGTTATATGATAAACTGAATTAAAGCCAATTCCAAATCTTCCAACTTTCAGGGGATCATCCTTCTTCCTGCTTCTTGCAATTTCCTGTATACCATGCCAGTCCTCGGGGGTGAAAATGGCATCGTTGTATGCATAAAATGCTGGCCCTAAAATAAATACACAAGCATTAAAAAGATGACAGAAGAAAACTTCACTGCTGAAAGTTTCTAGAGAATCAATTTACAAAACTGAGAAAGCATTTCTTTGAAGAATGCGTGTGCAGATTTAATGGGAAAGCAATGACTCAAGATGACCTCAAATTACTCTTGGTGCTGAAAGGGAGGTATATAAGGAGAGCAGCAGCAAAAAACAGAAGCAAGGAGATAAGAGTTATCACTGTGTATGGTATTTAAGAGATTTGTATCTATTTTTGGTGGTCACATTTTAAAAGAATGATTCTGAAAAACTGAGCAGAAAGCAGAAGCAAACAAGAGAACTTCTGAAAGAAATGTCCTGTGATGAAAGACTCAAACTCAATCTGTTCTGTGTATCAAGATGTTCAAAATATGTACTAGTCATAGTAATACCTCCACTGGAAGGGAATACATAGCAAGATATAACAATAATCAGTGCCTAGAAAATAAGACAGGCAAATTCAAATTAGAAGACATAATGAGATTAACAACTAGAAAAGCTAGAAACAAGTAGGGGACCATCCATCATCGAAATCTTCAAATCACAACTGAATGTCTTTTGAGATGACCATGCAAACTAATTTGTTTGGTAAGTACATATCTGGCCTCTATCACATAAGGCCATACTAGATGATGTAAAAACCTTAGGGCTACAAGAAACTACATTTGCAACAGACAGGAGGAATGTAGCAAAGTTTGATATAAGAGTGAGAGAACAAGAGATGGGGGACAAAAAAAAAAAAAAAAAACACTTGATTGGAGAGTGCTGAAATGTAAGGGTCTACAGTCACTAGGCCACCACCTTTACAACAAGACATCATCTCTGTGTTAAGAATTGGAGGTAGGACTCAAAAGGTGTAGTTAATATGTAAAAATTTAAAAATATGAAAATGACTGTCTAATACATTCATTTATCTTTGGTCTTGCTTACTAAATCTTGTTTACTGGCTTTACTAAAAATCTTGTCTTGTAATTTTGGGCATCAAGTGAAGCCACAGAAATAAGCATAGACATAGACACACCTCCCTGGGAGAAGTGACTTAGAATAAAGTAGAACATGAAGACTTTCTCAAACAGAATTAATTAGAAGCATTTGGAAAGCTGCTACTGACAGCCTGCAAAAAGACAATAAGGCCTTTAATACCAAAAATTGGCTTTCGAAAAGAACTATCAACATTAGAACACAGACACAAGATCCATTTAGCAAGGCTGAAGAAGCAATGGAGTCATCCTCTACAGGGTCAACTCCACACAGGAAAAAAAAGAAAATCATAGAACCACATAAATATTGAAGAATGGCTGAAATTAATAAAAAGCGTATTTACCCTGATATTGTGCCATGTCCTTTGACCACAGCGTTTCTGTTCCATATTGAGTTTCATCATATAAAAACCTAACCTCTGTGGCACCAGCATCTTCTGCATTCTGTATCAGTTCCTAACAGCAAAATTAAAAGACAAAGCCAGATAATATATATAATGCAGTAATGTTATGCATATGGTAGCCACAACTTTCCAACTTAAGCAGTAGAAAATAAGTAATTGTCTCAAGTATAATTGTTTTCATACCTTTCAACCAGAAGTATTTTATCAAGCTTACCTGAATAAAAACAGACATCATTATAAAAGCAATGAACATTCAGACCATACTACAAATAAGACTTGAATTTGGACCTCAAATATCACATACAAGCAGTATTTATATCGTTTAGAAGTAAACTACTAAACTGTTACAATAAATAACTATTATCCCAAATCGGAGTTATACAACAAGTCTCAAACTAACGAAACATGGTAGAAGAAAAAAAAATAAAAATCAAGACAGCACAACTGTGAGACAGATGTGAAGTAAAAAGTTGTGAAGAGGTAATACACAGCATTCTTCTTTGCATCAGCTGAACTCAGTTTAAGACAACATTTCACAGCAATGAGGTCCAAGACAGCTCTGAGCAGTAAATCCATGAATCAGAGCTCACCTGTCAAAGCCCGTTGAGTAGAAATAGGCTTATGTTAAGATTGAGTATTTGTTAAATAGTATTAGTAGCAGTGAGAGCCACGGAAAAATCTAATAACTAAAATGTTAATTAACTAGTTTACTATATTAACTATAAACTATGTTAATAAAATATGTCTATCTAGCTTCATTTACATCAGTAGCATTATACACTGCAGACTCATAAGAGTAATTATAAACACCTGCAGAATTAGAACACCACTAAGTGCTCTATTTATACTGAATCATCTGTGTATCAGGGCTCCAAAGATGCACACACATACACCTGG